>JAKWBO010000073.1:0-174742 GCA_034336685.1 Luscinia luscinia | reverse complement strand
TTCTGATTCCATTGGGATGAGATCTGTGGGATCCAATCTCTGCTGGGATCCGATCTCCACCGGGATCTCATCTCCGCTCTCTCATCCACAGAAATTTATCCAGGACTCACCTCCACCAGCTCCTTCCACAGAAATTCACCCTGCCAGGACCCAACTCCACAAAAACTCACCCTGCCAGGACCCCCCTGCGCTGAGCTTCGCCCTGCCAGGACCCAACTCCGCTGAACTTCGCCCTGCCAGGACCCCCTGCGCTGAATTTCACCCTGCCAGGACCCAACTCAGTTGAAATTTACCCTGCCAGGACCCGCCGCCCCCATGGAGGCGTGGCGGCAGTGTGCCCGCTGGCTGGTGGCCGCGCGCGTCCTGCCCGCCGGGCACCGGGCCAGCAGCGCCGGGGGACAGGTGTGGGACCTGGCGCAGGCGCTGCGGGACGGGGTCCTGCTGTGCCACCTGCTCAACGCCCCCTCCTGTCATGGCCGTGCCCCGCTGGACATCTGCCCCGGCCACAGATGTCGAGGTGAGGCGGGAGGTGACAGCGATGGGGACAATGGCACTGGTGGTGGTGGGGACAATGGGGAGGATGATGGTGGCAATGGTGACAATGGTGACATTGATGGTGACAATGATGACATTGATGGTGACAATGGTGGGTGTGGATGAGGGTGGCGGCAGTGATGGGGACAATGAGGATGATGATGGTGACAATAGGGACGTTGATGGGGACAATGGTGACATTGATGGTGACAATGGTGGATGTGGAGGATGGTGGCGATGATGGGGACAATGGGGACGATGATGGTGACACCGATGGTGGCAATAGGGGCGTTGATGGTGACAGTGACGGTGACAATGACAGTGGTGGGTGCGGATGAGGTGAAGTGCGCGATGGGGACAATGGGGATGATGATGATGGTGACATTGGTGACAATGTGGGGATGATGGGGACATTGGTAACATTGATGGTGACATTGGTGACGATGATGGGGACAATGGTGACGCTGATGGTGACATCGATGGTGGCAATAGGGACGTTGATGGTGACAGTGACGGGGACAATGACAGTGGTGGTGGTGGTGATGGGGACAATGGGGATGATGATGGTGGTGACAATGTGGGGATGATGGTGACATCGGTGACGTTGATGGTGACATTGGTGACGATGATGGTGACAATGGTGACGTTGATGGTGACATCGATGGTGGCAATAGGGGCGTTGATGGTGACAGTGACGGTGACAATGACAATGGTGACAATGATGGTGACAATGGTGGGTGCGGAGGAGGGTGGCGATGATGGGGACAATGGGGATGATGATGGTGGTGACAATGGTGACAATGTGGGGATGATGATGATGGTGACAATGTGGGGATGATGGGGACAATGAGGATGATGATGATGGTGACAATGGTGACGCTTGATGGTGACAATGGTGGGTGAGGAGGATGGTAGTGATGGTGGGGACAATGAGGAGGATGATGATGGTGACAATGAGGATGATGATGATGGTGACATTGGTGACGATGATGGTGACATTGGTGACGTTGATGGTGACAATGGTGGGTGTGGAGGATGGTGGCGGCGATGATGGGGACAATGGGGATGATGATGGTGGTGACATTGGTGACCTTGATGGTGACAATGGTGGGTGCGGATGAGGGTGGTGGCGATGATGGGGACAATGAGGATGATGATGATGGTGACAATGGTGGTGTGGATGAGGTTGGCGGCAGTGATGGGGACAATGGGGACGATGATGGTGACATCGATGGTGGCAATAGGGGCTTTGATGGTGACAGTGACAATGACAATGGTGGCGGCAGTGATGGGGACAATGAGGATGATGATGATGGTGACAATGGTGACAATGTGGGGATGACAATGATGGTGACAATGGGGACGATGATGGTGGCATCGATGGTGGCAGTAGGGGCGTTGATGGTGACAGTGACGGTGACAATGACAGTGGTGGGTGCGGATGAGGGTGATGACAATGATGGGGACAATGGGGATGACGGTGACATTGATGGTGACAATGACAGGCCTGGTGTGAATGGGGTGACAGGGCAAAGGGACCATGAGGATGATGATGGTGACAGTGGTGACATTGATGGTGACAATGATGGTGGCGATGGTGCTGAGGGCTGACAGGGACAATCGCCACGATGACAAGGGTGAAGTGACAATGATGGCAGGGCCAGCGTCAGCAGTGGTGACAGTGGCAATGGGGGTGACAATGACAACGCCGGTGATGGTGACAATTGTGGTGGCGGTGATGGTGACGAGGACAAGGACGGGTGACAGTGACAATGTCAGTGATGGTGACAATTGTGGTGGCGGTGATGGTGACGAGGACAAGGAATGGTGACAATGACAATGCCGGTGACGGTGACAATCACGGTGGCGGTGATGGTGACGAGGACAAGGACAAGGACGGGTGACAACGACAATGCTGGTGATGGTGACAAGGACAAGGACGGGTGACAATGACAATGCCAGTGACGATGACGAGGACAGGGAACGGTGACAACAACAACGGTGACGACGATGGCGACTGCTTGGCGAGATCAATGTCCCAATTTCTACGGTGACAGTGGGGGTGACACTGGGGGTGACACTGGTGACACTGGCGCACTGGTGACACTGATGACACTGGCGCACTGGTGACACTGGTGACACCGGTGACACCGGTGGCGTTGGTGGCACTGATGACACTGGTGACACCGGTGGCACTGGCGGCACTGGTGGCACTGGTGACACTGCTGACACTGGTGACACTGATGACACTGCTGACACTGGCGACACTGGCGGCACTGGTGGCACTGGTGACACTGGCGACACTGGTGGCGTTGGTGGCACCGGGTGGCACTGGTGGCACTGGTGGCACTGGTGACACTGGTGACACTGATGACACTGCTGACACTGGTGACACTGATGACACTGCTGACACTGGCGACACTGGCGACACTGGCGACACTAGCGGCACTGGTGACACTGGGGACACTGGTGACACTGGTGACACTGGCGGCACTGGTCGCACTGGTGATGCTGGTGACACTGGTGATGCTGGCGGCACTGGTGGCACTGGGGGTGACACTGGTGACACTGGCGGCACTGGGGGGTGACACTGGTGACACTGGTGACACTGGTGGCACTGGTGACACCGGTGACACTGGCGGCACTGGGGGTGACGCTGGTGACGCTGGTGACACTGGTGACCCTGATGACACTGGTGGCACTGGCGGCACTGGGGGGTGACACCGGTGACACTGGTGGCCCTGGTGACGCTGATGACACTGGTGACACTGGTGACACTGGTGGCACTGGTGACGCTGATGACACTGGTGACACTGGCGACACTGGCGGCACTGGTGACACCGGTGACATTGGTGACACTGGCGGCACTGGGGGGTGACACTGGTGACACCGGTGGCCCTGGTGACGCCGGGCGCCGCCGCAGTTCCTGTGCCTCAGGAACATCCGCACCTTCCTGGCCGCCTGCGCCGACAAGTTCGGGCTGCCCAAGCACCGGCTCTTCGGCGCCTTCGACCTCTTCGACGTCCAGGACTTCGGCAAGGTGCGGCCACGTCCGGCTGTCCTGGCGGGGGTCGGGCCCCGGGGTCAGTGTCACCCCCCCCGGTGTCACCTCTGTGTCCCCAGGTCATCGAGACGCTCTCGACGCTGTCCTGGACGGCGATCGCGCAGAGCAAAGGGCTCACGTGAGTGACCCCAGTGTCCGGTGCCTGAGTGACCCCAGTGTCCGGTCCCGTCCCTGAGTGACCCCAGTGTCCGGTGTCCTCCTGAGTGACCCCAGTGTCCACTCCTGAGTGACCCCAGTGTCCGGTCCCTGAGTGACCCCAGTGTCCACTCCTGAGTGACCCCAGTGTCCCCTTCTGAGTGACCCCAGTGTCCCCTCCTGAGTGACCCCAGTGTCCACTCCCCTCCCTGAGTGACCCCAGTGTCCACTCCTGAGTGACCCCAGTGTCCCCTCCTGAGTGACCCCAGTGTCCACTCCTCCCTGAGTGACCCCAGTGTCCCCTCCTGAGTGACCCCAGTGTCTGGTGCCCTCCTGAGTGACCCCAGTGTCCACTCCTCCCTGAGTGACCCCAGTGTCCCTCCTGAGTGACCCCAGTGTCCAGTCCCTGCTGGTTCAGGTGTCCAGTCCCCTACTGAGTGACCCCAGTGTCCCCTTCTGAGTGACCCCAGTGTCCCCTCCTGAGTGACCCCAGTGTCCAGTCCTCTCTCTGAGTGACCCCAGTGTCCGGTCCCTGAGTGACCCCAGTGTCCCCTCCTGAGTGACCCCAGTGTCCCTCCCTGAGTGACCCCAGTGTCCGGTGCCCTCCTGAGTGACCCCAGTGTCCGGTGCCTGAGTGACCCCAGTGTCCCTCCTGAGTGACCCCAGTGTCCCCTCCTGAGTGACCCCAGTGTCCGGTGCCCTCCTGAGTGACCCCAGTGTCCCCTCCTGAGTGACCCCAGTGTCCGGTCCCTGAGTGACCCCAGTGTCCCCTCCCTGAGTGACCCCAGTGTCCCTCCTGAGTGACCCCAGTGTCCGGTGCCCTCCTGAGTGACCCCAGTGTCCGGTCCCTCCTGAGTGACCCCAGTGTCCCCTCCCTGAGTGACCCCAGTGTCCCCTCCCTGAGTGACCCCAGTGTCCAGTCCCCTCCCCGGGTGACCTCAGTGTCCAGTGCCCTCCTGAGTGACCCCAGTGTCCACTCCTCCCTGAGTGACCCCAGTGTCCGGTGCCCTCCTGAGTGACCCCAGTGTCCCCTCCCTGAGTGACCCCCAGTGTCCGGTGCTCTCCTGAGTGACCCCAGTGTCCCCTCCTGAGTGACCCCAGTGTCCGGTCCCTGAGTGACCCCAGTGTCCAGTCCCTGAGTAACCCCAGTGTCCACTCCTGAGTGACCCCAGTGTCCCCTCCTGAGTGACCCCAGTGTCCGGTCCCGTCCCTGAGTGACCCCAGTGTCCGGTGCCCTCCTGAGTGACCCCAGTTCCCTCCTGAGTGACCCCAGTGTCCGGTCCCTGAGTGACCCCAGTGTCCCCTCCTGAGTGACCCCAGTGTCCGGTGCCCTCCTGAGTGACCCCAGTGCCCCTCCTGAGTGACCCCAGTGTCCGGTCCCTGGTGTCCATCCCAGTGGTCACTGGTGTCCATCCCAGCGGTCAGTGTGTCCATCCCAGCGGTCAGTGTGTCCATCCCAGCGGTCAGTGTGTCCATCCCAGTGGTCACTGGTGTCCAGTCCCAGCGGTCAGTGTGTCCATCCCAGTGGTCAGTGTGTCCATCCCAGTGGTCACTGGTGTCCATCCCAGTGGTCACTGGTGTCCATCCCAGTGGTCACTGGTGTCCAGTCCCTGGGGGTCACTGGTGTCCAGTCCCAGCGGTCAGTGTGTCCATCCCAGTGGTCAGTGTGTCCGTCCCAGTGGTCAGTGTGTCCATCCCAGCGGTCAGTGTGTCCGTCCCAGCGGTCAGTGTGTCCATCCCAGTGGTCAGTGTGTCCGTCCCAGTGGTCAGTGTGTCCATCCCAGCGGTCAGTGTGTCCGTCCCAGCGGTCAGTGTGTCCATCCCAGCGGTCAGTGTGTCCATCCCAGTGGTCAGTGTGTCCGTCCCAGCGGTCAGTGTGTCCATCCCAGCGGTCAGTGTGTCCGTCCCAGCGGTCAGTGTGTCCATCCCAGTGGTCAGTGTGTCCATCCCAGTGGTCACTGGTGTCCAGCCCCAGCGGTCAGTGTGTCCGTCCCAGCGGTCAGTGTGTCCGTCCCAGCGGTCAGCGTGTCCATCCCAGCGGTCAGTGTGTCCGTCCCAGTGGTCACTGGTGTCCATCCCAGTGGTCAGTGTGTCCGTCCCAGCGGTCAGTGTGTCCATCCCAGCGGTCAGTGTGTCCATCCCAGTGGTCAGTGTGTCCATCCCAGCGGTCAGTGTGTCCGTCCCAGTGGTCAGTGTGTCCATCCCAGCGGTCAGTGTGTCCGTCCCAGTGGTCAGTGTGTCCATCCCAGCGGTCAGTGTGTCCATCCCGGCGGTCAGTGTGTCCATCCCAGCGGTCAGTGTGTCCGTCCCAGTGGTCAGTGTGTCCATCCCAGTGGTCAGTGTGTCCATCCCAGTGGTCAGTGTGTCCGTCCCAGTGGTCAGTGTGTCCGTCCCAGCAGTCAGTGTGTCCATCCCAGTGGTCAGTCTGTCCATCCCAGTGGTCAGTGTGTCCATCCCAGTGGTCAGTCTGTCCATCCCAGTGGTCACTGGTGTCCATCCCAGTGGTCAGTGTGTCCGTCCCAGTGGTCAGTGTGTCCGTCCCAGTGGTCAGTGTGTCCATCCCAGTGGTCAGTGTGTCCATCCCAGCGGTCAGTGTGTCCGTCCCAGTGGTCACTGGTGTCCGTCCCAGTGGTCAGTGTGTCCATCCCGGCGGTCAGTGTGTCCATCCCAGCGGTCAGTGTGTCCGTCCCAGTGGTCACTGGTGTCCGTCCCAGCGGTCAGTGTGTCCGTCCCAGTGGTCACTGGTGTCCAGTCCCAGTGGTCAGTGTGTCCATCCCAGTGGTCAGTGTGTCCATCCCAGCGGTCAGTGTGTCCGTCCCAGTGGTCAGTGTGTCCATCCCAGCGGTCAGTGTGTCCATCCCAGCGGTCAGTGTGTCCGTCCCAGTGGTCACTGGTGTCCAGTCCCAGTGGTCAGTGTGTCCATCCCAGTGGTCAGTGTGTCCATCCCAGCGGTCAGTGTGTCCGTCCCAGTGGTCACTGGTGTCCAGTCCCAGTGGTCAGTGTGTCCATCCCAGCGGTCAGTGTGTCCATCCCAGCGGTCAGTGTGTCCATCCCGGTGGTCAGTGTGTCCGTCCCAGCGGTCAGTGTGTCCGTCCCAGCGGTCAGTGTGTCCGTCCCAGCGGTCAGTGTGTCCGTCCCAGTGGTCAGTGTGTCCGTCCCAGCGGTCAGTGTGTCCGTCCCAGTGGTCAGTGTGTCCATCCCAGCGGTCAGTGTGTCCGTCCCAGTGGTCACTGGTGTCCATCCCAGCGGTCAGTGTGTCCATCCCAGTGGTCAGTGTGTCCATCCCAGTGGTCACTGGTGTCCATCCCAGCGGTCAGTGTGTCCATCCCAGCGGTCAGTGTGTCCATCTCGGTGGTCAGTGTGTCCATCCCAGCGGTCAGTGTGTCCATCCCAGTGGTCACTGGTGTCCAGTCCCGGTGGTCAGTGTGTCCATCCCAGCGGTCAGTGTGTCCATCCCAGCGGTCAGTGTGTCCATCTCGGTGGTCAGTGTGTCCATCCCAGCGGTCAGTGTGTCCATCCCAGTGGTCACTGGTGTCCAGTCCCGGTGGTCAGTGTGTCCATCCCAGTGGTCAGTGTGTCCGTCCCAGCGGTCAGTGTGTCCATCCCAGCGGTCAGTGTGTCCGTCCCAGCGGTCAGTGTGTCCATCCCAGCGGTCAGTGTGTCCATCTCGGTGGTCAGTGTGTCCATCCCAGCGGTCAGTGTGTCCATCCCAGCGGTCAGTGTGTCCATCCCAGCGGTCACTGGTGTCCATCCCAGTGGTCAGTGTGTCCGTCCCAGTGGTCAGTGTGTCCATCCCAGTGGTCAGTGTGTCCATCCCGGCGGTCAGTGTGTCCGTCCCAGTGGTCAGTGTGTCCATCCCAGCGGTCAGTGTGTCCATCCCGGCGGTCAGTGTGTCCGTCCCAGTGGTCAGTGTGTCCATCCCAGTGGTCAGTGTGTCCGTCCCAGTGGTCAGTGTGTCCGTCCCAGTGGTCAGTGTGTCCATCCCAGTGGTCAGTGTGTCCGTCCCAGCGGTCAGTGTGTCCATCCCAGCGGTCAGTGTGTCCATCCCAGTGGTCAGTGTGTCCGTCCCAGCGGTCAGTGTGTCCATCCCAGCGGTCAGTGTGTCCGTCCCAGTGGTCAGTGTGTCCATCCCAGCGGTCAGTGTGTCCATCCCAGCGGTCAGTGTGTCCATCCCAGTGGTCAGTGTGTCCATCCCAGCGGTCAGTGTGTCCGTCCCAGTGGTCAGTGTGTCCATCCCAGCGGTCAGTGTGTCCATCCCAGCGGTCAGTGTGTCCGTCCCAGTGGTCAGTGTGTCCATCCCAGCGGTCAGTGTGTCCATCCCAGTGGTCAGTCTGTCCATCCCAGTGGTCAGTGTGTCCATCCCAGTGGTCAGTGTGTCCGTCCCAGCGGTCAGTGTGTCCGTCCCAGTGGTCAGTGTGTCCGTCCCAGCGGTCAGTGTGTCCGTCCCAGCGGTCAGTGTGTCCGTCCCAGTGGTCAGTGTGTCCATCCCAGCGGTCAGTGTGTCCATCCCAGCGGTCAGTGTGTCCGTCTCAGCGGTCAGTGTGTCCATCCCAGTGGTCAGTGTGTCCGTCCCAGCGGTCAGTGTGTCCGGCCGTGTCCCCCAGGCCGTTCCCGTCCGAGGACAGCTGCTTGGGGACGATGACATCTACAGCGGCCTGTCCGACCTCATCGAGTGAGCGGGCACTGGGGCTACTGGGAGCTACTGGGAGCTACTGGGAGGGCTACTGGGGGCTACTGGGGGCTACTGGGAGCTACTGGGAGGGCTACTGGGGGCTACTGGGGGCTACTGGGAGATACTGGGGGCTACTGGGAGCTACTGGGAGCTACTGGGAGGGCTACTGGGGGCTACTGGGGCTACTGGGAGCTACTGGGAGCTACTGGGAGGGCTACTGGGGGCTACTGGGGGCTACTGGGAGCTACTGGGAGCTACTGGGAGCTACTGGGAGCTACTGGGGGCTACTGGTGGCTACTGGGAGCTACTGGGGGCTACTGGGAGCTACTGGGGGACTACTGGGGCCACTGGGGGCTACTGGGGGGCTACTGGGGGATACTGGGGGCTACTGGGGCTACTGGGGCTACTGGGAGCTACTGGGGGGACTACTGGGGCCACTGGGGGCTACTGGGAGGGCTACTGGGGGCTACTGGGGGCTACTGGGAGCTACTGGGAGGGCTACTTGAGATACTGGGAGCTACTGGTGGCTACTGGGAGATACTGGGAGGGCTACTGGGAGCTACTGGGAGGGCTACTGGGGGCTACTGGGAGCTACTGGGGGCTACTGGGAGCTACTGGGAGCTACTAGGAGGGCTACTGGGGGCTACTGGGAGGGCTACTTGAGATACTGGGAGCTACTGGTGGCTACTGGGAGATACTGGGAGGGCTACTGGGAGCTACTGGGGGCTACTGGGGGATACTGGGAGCTACTGGGAGGGCTACTGGGGGCTACTGGGGCTACTGGGGATACTGGGGCTACTGGGAGATACTGGGGGCTACTGGGGGGCTACTGGGGCTACTGGGAGCTACTGGGAGCTACTGAATAATTTGGGGGCATTGGGGACAATAAGGACATTTGGGGACAATAAGGGACTTTTGGGGACAATAAGGGACTTTTGGGGACATTAACGAGGGTCTCGGGGCTACAGGGGATTTTGGGGTGCCAGGGGTTACTGGGGGGTACTGGGGGCTACTGGGGCTACTGGGAGGGGTCTGGGGGCTACTGGGGGATACTGGGAGGGGTCTGGGAGCTACTGGAGTAATTTTGGGGGCATTGGGGACAATAAGGGACATTTGGGGGACATTAACGAGGGTCTCGGGGATTTTGGGGTGCCAGGGTCTACTGGGAGGGGTCTACTGGGGCCTACTGGGGCTACTGGGAGCTACTGGGAGCTACTGGAATAATTTGGGGGCATTATGGGGACAATAAGGGACATTTGGGGACAATAAGGGACATTTGGGGACATTAACGAGGGTCTCGGGGATTTTGGGGTGCCAGGGGCTACTGGGGGGCTACTGGGAGCTACTGGGGGCTACTGGGGGATACTGGGGATACTGGGAGGGGTCTGGGGTCGCCGGGGAGGCGTTGGGGACAACAAGGGACATCCGGGGACACCGAGGGATTTTGGGGGCATTAACGAAGGTCTCGGGATTTTGGGGTGCCAGGGGCTACTGGGAGGGGTCTGGGGGCTACTGGGGCTACTGGGGCTACTGGGAGCTACTGGAGTAATTTTGGGGGCATTGGGGACAATAAGGGACATTTGGGGGACATTAACGAGGGTCTCGGGGATTTTGGGGTGCCAGGGGCTACTGGGGGCTACTGGGAGCTACTGGGGCTACTGGGGGCTACTGGGAGCTACTGGGAGCTACTGGAGTAATTTGAGGGGATTGGGGACAATAAGGGACATTTGGGGACAATAAGGGACTTTTGGGGACATTAACGAGGGTCTCGGGGCTACAGGGGATTTTGGGGTGCCAGGGGCTACTGGGGGCTACTGGGAGCTACTGGGAGCTACTGGGAGTGGTCTGGGGTCGCCGGGGAGGCCTTGGGGGACAACAAGGGACATCCGGGGACACCGAGGGATTTTTGGGGGACACTAATGAAGGTCTCTGGGATTTTGGGGTGCCAGGGGCTACTGGGGGCTGCTGGGGGCTACTGGGAGCTACTGGGAGGGGTCTGGGGGCTACTGGGAGCTACTGGGGCTACTGGGAGCTACTGGAGTAATTTGGGGGCGTTGGGGACAATAAGGGACTTTTGGGGACATTAACGAGGGTCTCGGGATTTTGGGGTGCCAGGGGCTACTGGGGGCTACTGGGGGCTACTGGGGGCTACTGGGAGGGGTCTGGGGGCTACTGGGGGCTACTGGGAGCCGCTGAAATAATTTGGGGGGCGTTGTGGACAATAAGGGACTTTTGGGGACATTAATGACGGTCTCGGGAATTTGGGGTGCCAGGGGCTACTGGGGGCTACTGGGAGGGCTACTGGGGGCTACTGGGAGCTACTGGTGGCTACTGGGAGGGGTCTGGGGGCTACTGGGGGGGTACTGGAGATACTGGGAGCTACTGGTGGCTACTGGGAGGGTCTGGGGTCGCTGGGGAGGCCTTGGGGACAACAAGGGACATCCGGGGACACTGAGGGATTTTTGGGACACATCCGGGGTTTGTTTTTTTTTTTTTTTGGGGGGAGGGCCCCGCAGGATTTTGGGGGCCGGGGTGGGGAGGGGTGTCGCTAGCCGTGTCCCCCCAGCGACACGGCCGAGGAGGACGAGGAGCTCTACGACTGCGTGGAGCCCGAGGGCGACGAGGGCGGCGACGTCTACGAGGACCTGATGAGGGTGGAGCCGCCCCGCAGGTGGGCGTGCACCCCAAAAATACCTACCCGGGGAGCCCCAAAATATACCCGGGGAGCCCCAAAAATATACCCGAGGAGCCCTAAAAATAAATGGGGCACCCCCAAAAATACACCCGGGGAGCCCCAAAATACACCCGGGGAGCCTCAAAAATAACTGGGGCACCCCAAAAATATACCCGAGGAGCCCCAAAAATAACTGGGGCACCCCAAAATATACCCGGGGAGCCCCAAAAATAAATGGGGCACCCCAAAAATATACCCGGGGAGCCCCAAAAAATAACTGGGGCACCCCAAAAATATCCGGGGCACCCCAAAAATACACCCCGGGGAGCCCCAAAAATAACTGGGGCACCCCAAAAATATACCCGAGGAGCCCCAAAAATAACTGGGGCACCCCAAAAATACACCCAGGGAGCCCCAAAATACACCCGGGGAGCCCCCAAAAATACACCCGGGGAGCCCCAAAAAATAACTGGGGCACCCCAAAAAATACACCTGAGGAGCCCCAAAAAATAAATGGGGCACCCCCCGAAAAATACCTGGGGAGCCCCAAAAAATAACTGGGGCACCCCAAAAAATATCCGGGGCACCCCCCAAAAAAATATACCCGGGGAGCCTCAAAAATACCCGGGAGCCCCAAAATACACCCGGGAGCCTCAAAAATAAATGGGGCACCCAAAAATATACCCGGGCAGGGAAAAAAATATCCGGGACATCAAAAAAATACCCGGGGCACCCAAAAAAATACCCGGGGCACCCCCGAAAATACACCTGGGAGCCCCAAAATACCTGGGGAGCCCCCAAAATACACCCGGGGAGTCCTAAAAATACCTGGGGAGCCCCAAAAATACACCCGGGGAGCCCCAAAATATACCCGGGGAGCCCCAAAAATATACCCGGGGAGCCCCAAAAAATAAATGGGGCACCTAAAAAAATACCCGGGGCACCCCCAAAAATACCTGGGGAGCCCCTAAAATACCCGGGCAGCGAAAAAAATACCCGGGACACCCAAAAAGATATCCGGGGCACCCCCCGAAAAATATACCTGGGACACTCCCCAAAAATACCTGGGGAGCCCCAAAATATACCCGGGCATCCCCAAAAATCCCAGGGAGATAAAATAAAAAAAAAAAAAGAAAAAATACCCGGGGCACCCCCATAAAATATACCCGGGGAGCCCCAAAAAATAACTGGGGCACCCAAAAAGAAAATATCCGGGACATCAAAGAAAAATATCCGGGCATCCAAAAAATATACCCGGGGCATCCCAAAAAGTAGCTGGGGCACCCCAAAAAAAATACTCAGAACATCCAAAAATATGCCCGGGGCACCCCAAAAAAATAGTTTGGGCACCCCAAAATATCCCGGGGCACCCAAAAAAAAATTCCCGGGACATAAAAAAAATACCAGGGTGTCCCCAGAGTGTCCCCAGAGTGTCCCCGGGTGTCCCCTGGTGTCCCCAGAGTGTCCCCAGAGTGTCCCCAGAGTGTCCCCAGGGTGCTCCAGGGTGCCCCAGAGTGTCCCCAGGGTGCTCCAGGGTGCCCCAGGGTGCCCCACAGTGTCCCCGGGTGTCCCCGGGTGTCCCTAAGTGTCCCCGGTGTCCCCAGAAGGGCGCCGTGGACCGGCGGCTCTGCTGCCTCCAGGAGCTGCGGCAGACGGAGGAGAGGTACACGGAGACCCTGGAGTCCATCTGCCAGGTGGGGCACTGGGGACACTGGGGACACTGGGGGCACTGGGGACACTGGGGACACTCGGTACACGGAGACCCTGGAGTCCATCTGCCAGGTGGGGCACTGGGGACACTGGGGACACTGGGGGCATTGGGGACACTGGGGGCACTGGGGACATTGGGTACACGGAGACCCTGGAGTCCATCTGCCAGGTGGGGATACTGGGGACACTGGGGATACTGGGGATACTGGGGACACTGGGGGATTGGGGACATTGGGGACACTGGGGGATTGGGGACACTGGGGGATTGGGTACACGGAGACCCTGAGTCCATCTGCCAGGTGGGGCACTGGGGACACTGGGGACACTGGGGACACTGGGGACACTGGGTACACGGAGACCCTGGAGTCCATCTGCCAGGTGGGGCACTGGGGACACTGGGGATATTGGGGACACTGGGGCACTGGGGGATTGGGGATACTGGGGGATTGGGGACATTGGGGGATTGGGGACACTGGGGGTACTGGGGATACTGGGGACACTGGGGACATTGGGGGATTGGGGACACTGGGGACAGTGGGGACATTGGGGACACTGGGGACACTGGGGGATTGGGGACACTGGGGACACTCGGTACACGGAGACCCTGGAGTCCATCTGCCAGGTGGGGATACTGGGGACACTGGGGACACTGGGGACATTGGGGACATTGGGGACATTGGGTACACGGAGACCCTGGAGTCCATCTGCCAGGTGGGGACACTGGGGACACTGGGGACACTGGGGACACTGGGGACACTGGGGACATTGGGTACACGGAGACCCTGAGTCCATCTGCCAGGTGGGGACACTGGGGACACTGGGGATACTGGGGACACTGGGGACATTGGGGGATTGGGGACACTGGGGACACTGGGGACACTGGGGGATTGGGGACATTGGGGACATTGGGGACATTGGGGACATTGGGTACACGGAGACCCTGGAGTCCATCTGCCAGGTGGGGACAGTGGGGACACTGGGGACACTGGGGACACTGGGGGCACTGGGGACACTGGGGATACTGGGGACACTGGGGACACTGGGGACACTGGGGACACTGGGGGAACACTGGGGACACTGGGGGATTGGGTACACGGAGACCCTGGAGTCCATCTGCCAGGTGGGGACAGTGGGGACACTGGGGACACTGGGGGATTGGGGACATTGGGGACAGTGGGGACATTGGGGACATTGGGGACAGTGGGGACATTGGGGACATTGGGGACAGTGGAGTCCATCTGCCAGGTGGGGACACTGGGGACACTCGCGGGGATTGGGGACACTGGGGACACTGGGGACACTGGGGACATTGGGGGATTGGGGACACTGGGGACAGGGGGACAGTGAGGGCAGTGGGGACACTGGGGGATTGGGGACACTGGGGGATTGGGGACACTGGGGACATTGGGGACGCTGGGGACAGAGGTGTCCTCCCAGTGCTCCCAGTAAGGCGCTGTCCCCCCGTGTCCCCTCGTGTCCCTTTGGTGTCCCCTGGTGTCCCTTTGGTGTCCCCTCCTGTCCCCTCATGTCCCCCCGTGTCCCCTCGTGTCGCTTTTGGTGTCCCTTTGGTGTCCCCTCCTGTCCCCCCGTGTCCCTTTGGTGTCCCTTTGGTGTCCCCTGGTGTCCCCTCCTGTCCCCAGCACTTCCTGCGGCCGCTGCGGCACTTCCTGACCCCGCGGGACATGGAGAGCGTGTTCATCAACGTGGAGGTGACACCAGTGACACCAGTGACACCAGTGACACTGACCAGTGACACCAGTGACAGCAGTGACACTGACCAGTGACAGCAGTGACAGTGACACTGGGACATGGAGAGCGTGTTCATCAACGTGGAGGTGACAGCGGTGACACCAGTGACACCAGTGACACCAGTGACACCAGTGACAGTGACACCAGTGACACCAGTGACACCAGTGACACCAGTGACAGTGACACCAGTGACAGTGACAGTGACACCAGTGACACCAGTGACACCAGTGACACTGACCAGTGACACCAGTGACACCAGTGACTGTGACACTGGGACATGGAGAGCGTGTTCATCAACGTGGAGGTGACAGTGACACCAGTGACACCAGTGACACTGACCAGTGACACCAGTGACACCAGTGACTGTGACACCAGTGACACCAGTGACTGTGACACCAGTGACAGTGACACCAGTGACACCAGTGACTGTGACACCAGTGACACCAGTGACAGTGACCAGTGACACCAGTGACCAGTGACACCAGTGACACCAGTGACACTCACCAGTGACACCAGTGACACCAGTGACACCAGTGACTGTGACACCAGTGACACCAGTGACTGTGACACCAGTGACTGTGACACCAGTGACACCAGTGACTGTGACACCAGTGACACCAGTGACACCAGTGACACCAGTGACACCAGTGACAGTGACAGTGACACCAGTGACAGTGACAGTGACACCAGTGACACCAGTGACACCAGTGACAGTGACACCAGTGACACCAGTGACACCAGTGACACCAGTGACACCAGTGACACTCACCAGTGACACCAGTGACACCAGTGACACCAGTGACAGTGACACCAGTGACACCAGTGACACTCACCAGTGACACCAGTGACACCAGTGACACCAGTGACACTGACCAGTGACAGTGACACCAGTGACAGTGACACCAGTGACACCAGTGACAGTGACACCAGTGACCAGTGACACCAGTGACCAGTGACACCAGTGACACCAGTGACACCAGTGACACTGACCAGTGACAGTGACACCAGTGACAGTGACACCAGTGACACCAGTGACACTCACCAGTGACACCAGTGACAGTGACACCAGTGACACCAGTGACACCAGTGACACCAGTGACAGTGACACCAGTGACACCAGTGACCCTGCACACTTCTCCCAGGACTCCCCAGTTAACCCAAATTAACCCCTCCCAGTGCTCCCAGTAACCCCCCAGCCCTCCCAGTGCTCCCAGTAACTCTGCCCAGTGCTCCCAGTACCCCCCAGCCTCTCCCAGTGCTCCCAGTAACCCTGCCCAGTGCTCCCAGTGCCCCAGTAACCCCTCCCAGTGCTCCCAGTACCCCCAGCCCCTCCCAGTGCCCCCCAGTAACTCTGCCCAGTGCTCCCAGTGCCCCCCGGCCCCTCCCAGTGCTCCCAGTACCCTCTCCCAGTGCTCCCAATTCCCCCAGTCCCTCCCAGTGCTCCCAGTAACTCTGCCCAGTGCTCCCAGTACCCCCAGCCTCTCCCAGTGCTCCCAGTACCCTCTCTAGTACCCCCCAGCCCCTCCCAGTGCCCCCAGCCCCTCCCAGTGCTCCCAGTACCCTCTCCCAGTGCTCCCAGTACCTCTCTCCCAGTGCTCCCCGTGCCCCCCGGCCCTCCCAGTGCTCCCAGTAACCCCAGTCCGCAGGAGCTGCTGGAGCTGCACCGCCGGTTCCTGGGGGAGCTGCGGGGGCGCTGGGGGCGGGGGCGCGCCCTACCCCCTGTTCCTGCAGTACAAGGAGAGGTACGGGGGGTCGGGGGGATTGGGGGTCCTGGGGGTCCTGAGGGAATTTGGGGGGATTTGGGGGGGGGATTTGGGGGGTCCTGGGGGTCCTGAGGGAATTTGGGGGATTTGGGGAGGATTTGGGGGATTTGGGGGTCCTGGGGGACTTGGGGGGATTTGGGGGATTTGGGGGATTTGGGGGGATTTGGGGGATTTGGGGGGGATTTGGGGAGGATTTGGGGGATTTGGGGGTCCTGAAGGGGATTTGGGGGGTTTATGGGGGATTTGGGGGATTTGGGGAGGATTTGGGGGGGTTTAGGGGGATTTGGGGGGATTTGGGGAGGATTTGGGGGTTTAGGGGGATTTGGGGGTCCTGAAGGGGATTTGGGGGGACTGGGGGGTTCTGAAGGGAATTTGGGGGAATTTAGGGGAATTTGGGGGGTTAGGGGGATTTGGGGGATTTAGAGGGTCCTGGGGGGTCCTGAAGGGAATTTGGGGGATTTGGGGAGGATTTGGGGGGGCTTAGGGGGGTTTAGGGGGAATTTGGGGGTCCTGGGGGATTTGGGGAGGATTTGGGGGATTTTGGGGAGGATTTGGGGGTCCTGGGGGTCCTGAAGGGAATTTGGGGGGGTTTAGGGGGGATTTTGGGGGATTTGTGGGAGATTTTGGGGGTCCTGAGGGGGATTTTTGGCGCTTGGGGGATTTTTGGGGATTTCGGGGGAATTTGGGGGGATTTGGGGGATTTGGGGGTCCTGAGGGGATTTGTGTAGATTTCGGTGAATTTCGGATGGATGTTTTTGGATTTCGGGTGGATTTTTACGGATTCCTACGTAATTTCATGGGATTTGGGATGGAATGCCGTGAATTTTGTTGAGATTTTCGTGAATTTGGGCAGATTTTGGGCAGATTTTCGGTGAATTTGTGTGATTTTAGTTGGATTTTGGGTGGATTTGGGCGGATTTTGGGAAAATTTGGGCAGATTTTGGGTGTCCTCGCCAGGTTCCTGCTCTCACGGCCGCTACTGCAGCCGGGTGGATTTTGGGTGGATTTTTGTGAATTTTGCTGGATTTTGAGCCGGATTTTTTTGGATTTTGGATGAATTTGGGCAGATTTTGGATAAATTTGGGCAGATTTTGGGCAGATTTTGGGTGTCCCTCGCCAGGTTCCTGCTCTCACGGCCGCTACTGCAGCCAGGTGGATTTTGGGCGGGTTTCAGTAAATTTTATTGGATTTTGGGTGAATTTTGTTGGATTTTTTGTGGATGTCTGTGAATTTTGGGTGGATTTGAGCAGATTTTGGATAAATTTGGGCAGATTTTGGGTGTCTCTCCCCAGGTTCCTGCTCTACGGCTGCTACTGCAGCCGGGTGGATTTTGGGTGGATTTTTGTGAATTTTGAGCGGATTTGAGCAGATTTTGAGCGGATTTGAGCAGATTTTGAGCGGATTTGAGCAGATTTTGGATAAATTTGGGCAGATTTTGGGTGTCCCTCGGCAGGTTCCTGCTCTACGGCCGCTACTGCAGCCAGGTGGAAGCGGCCGCGCGGCGCCTGGACCAGCTCTCCACCTGCACTGACCTGCGCATGAAGCTCCAGGTGAGCCCCCAAAAAATCCCCAAAATCGCCCCAAAATCCCTCCCAGCCTCTCCGGGAAACCCCCAAATCCCAACCCCCCAAAAAACACCCCCCCAAAAAAAAATCGCCCCAAAAATCGCTCGAAATCCACCCCCAAACCTCCCCACAGAGCTCCGAGCTCCAAAAAAATCCAAAATCACCCCAAAATCACCCCAAAATTCCGCAAAAATCATCCCAGACCTCTCCTAAAGCTGATTTGAGTCCCCAAAAACCCCAAAATCCCCCAAAATTCCACAAAATTCCCCCCAGAACTCTCCTAGTAAAGCTGATTTGGGTCCCCAAAAAATCCAAAATCCCCCAAAATTCCACAAAAATCCCCCCAGACCTCTCCTAAAGCTGATTTGGGTCCCCAAAAAATCCAAAAATCCCCCAAAATTCCGCAAAATCCCCCCAGAACTCTCTGTAAAGCTGATTTGGGTCCCCAAAAAATCCCAAAATCTCCCAAAATTCCACAAAATCCCCCTGGACCTCTCCTCAAGCTGATTTGGGTCCCCCAAAAAAAACCCCTAAATCGCCCCCAAAATCTCCCAAAAATGTTCCCACAAAGCTCCAGGAGGGCTCAAAAAAACCCCAAATCTCACATCCCAAACCTGATGACCCCAAACTGACCCCAAAATGACCCCAAAATGACCCCTCACTGACCTCAGTGACCCAAATGACCCCAAAAATGACCAAAGTGACCCCAAACTGACCCCAAATTGACCCAAATGACCCAAATGACCCCAGAGTGACCCCAGTGACCCCTCACTGACCCCAGTGACCCCTCACTGACCTCAGTGACCCCAGATGACCCCAAAAATGATCCAAATTACCCCAAAGACTCCAGCGACCTTTCACTGACCCCAGTGACCCAAATGACCTCAAAGTGACCCCAAATGACCCCGATGACCCCAGAGTGACCCCAGAGTGACCCCAAAGTGACCCCAGTGACCCCTCACTGACCCCAGTGACCCAAATGACCCCAAATTGACCCCAAAGTGACCCCCAGAAATGACCACAAACTGACCCCAAAGTGACCCCAGAGTGACCCCAGTGACCCCTCACTGACCCCCAGTGACCCAAATGACCCCAAATTGACCCCAAAGTGGCCCCAAATGACCCCGATGACCCCAGAGTTACCCCAGTGACCCCTCACTGACCCCAGTGACCCCTCACTGGTCTCAGTGACCGAAATGACCCCGGTGACCCCAAATGACTCCAAAATTGACCCAAGTGACCTCAAAGTGACCCCAAACTGGCCCCAAATGACCCCCGTGACCCCCGGCTGACCCCCGGCTGACCCCCAGGAGTGCTCCTGCGGCGCCAACAACGGGCGCTTCTCGCTGCGGGACCTGCTGATGGTGCCCATGCAGAGGGTGCTGAAATATCACCTGCTGCTCCAGGTACGCCTGGGCACACCTGGGGGGACAGGGACACACCTGGGGCACACCTGGGCACACCTGGGGGGACAGGGACACACCTGGGAAGGAGGGACACACCTGGGCACACCTGGGACACACCTGAGCACACCTGGGCTCACCTGGGGCACACCTGGGGCACACCTGGGAAGGGAGGGACACACCTGGGACACACCTGGGAATGGAGGGGCACACCTGGGACACACCTGGGCACACCTGGGCACACCTGGGGGGACAGGGACACACCTGGGCACACCTGGGACACACCTGGGGGGGAGAGGGACACACCTGGGCACACCTGGGACACACCTGGGGGGAGAGGGAGACACCTGGGCACACCTGGGCACACCTGGGGGGACAGGGACACACCTGGGGCACACCTGGGCACACCTGGGGGGACAGGGACACACCTGGGGCACACCTGGGCACACCTGGGCACACCTGGGGGGACAGGGACACACCTGGGCACATGTGGGACACACCTGGGCACACCTGGGAAGGAGGGACACACCTGGGGCACACCTGGGCACACCTGGGGGGAGAGGGACACACCTGGGCACACCTGGGCACATGTGGGACACACCTGGGCACACCTGGGCACATGTGGGACACACCTGGGCACACCTGGGCACACCTGGGCACATGTGGGGGAGAGGGACACACCTGGGCACGCCTGGAAACACCTGGGGCACACCTGGGCACACCTGGGCACATGTGGGGGAGAGGACACACCTGGGCACGCCTGGAAACACCTGGGGCACACCTGGGCACACCTGGGCACACCTGGGCACACCGGGCACACCTGAACTCACCTGGGCTCACCTGGGAACATCTGGGGCACACCTGGGGCACACCTGGGCACACCTGGGCACACCTGGGGCACACCTGGGACACACCTGGGCACACCTGTACTCACCTGGACTCACCTGGGAACATCTGGGGGCACACCTGGGGGGGAGAGGGACACACCTGGGGCACACCTGGGCACACCTGGGCTCACCTGGGCTCACCTGGGGCACACCTGGGGCACACCTGGACTCACCTGGGCTCACCTGGGCTCACCTGGACTCACCTTGCCCTCCCCAGGAGCTGGTGAAGCTGACCCCGGACGCGGCCGAGCGGGAGCACCTGCGGGGGGCGCTGGACGCCATGAGGGTGAGGCTGGGGGATTCGGGGTTTTGGGGGGTCCTGGGGGATTTTGGGGGGTCCTGGGGGATTTTGGGGGTCCTGGGAAGATCTTGAGGGAGATTTGGGGAAATTTGGGGGTCCTGAGGGGATTTTGGGGGCCCTGGGGGGATTTTGGGGGTCCTGGGGGATTTTGGGGGTCCTGGGGAGATTTTGGGGGGTCCTGGGAAGATCTTGAGGGAGATTTGGGGAAATTTGGGGGTCCTGAGGGGATTTTGGGGGCCCTGGGGGGATTTTGGGGGTCCTGGGAAATTTAGGGGTCCTGAGGGGATTTTGGGGGAATTCTGGGGGAATTTAGGGGGTCCTGGGCGGGATTTTGGGGTGTTCTTGGGGGCATTTAGGGGGTATTTGGGGGGGGATGGATTTTGGGGTCCTGGAGAAATTTGGGGGAATTTGGAGGTTCCTGGGGGGATTTGGGGGAGTCCTGGAGAAATTCTGGGGGATTTCGGGTAAATTTGGGGGTTCCTGGGGGATTTGGGGGATTCTGAGGGGATTTGGCGGGGGGGGAATTTGGGGGGGATCCTTGAGAAATTTTTGGGGGATTTTGGGAAATTTGGGGGTTCCTGGGGGAATTTTTGGGGCTCCTGGTGGGATTTTTTTGGGGGGAATTTCTGAGAAGTTTTGGGGGTTCCTGGGGAATTTTTGGGGCTCCTGGAGGGATTTTTTGGGGGTTCCCGAGAGGTTTTGGGGGTTCCTGCGGGAATTTTTGGGGCTCCTGGTGGGATTTTTTTGGGGGGATTTCTGAGAATTTTTGGGGTTTCCTGGGGGAATTTTTGGGGCTCCTGGTGAGATTTTTTGGGGGTTCCCGAGAAGTTTTGGGGGTTCCTGAGGAATTTTGGGGGTCCTGGTGAGATTTTTTGGGGGATTTCTGAGAAGTTTTGGGGGTTCCTGAGGGAATTTTTGGGGTCCTGGTGAGATTTTTTGGGGGATTTCTGAGAAGTTTTGGGGGTTCCTGGGGGAATTTTGGGGCTCCTGGTGAGATTTTTTTGGGGGAGTTTTGGGGTTCCTGAGGGAATTTTTGGGGCTCCTGGTGGGATTTTTGGGGGGATCCCGAGAGGTTTTGGGGTTTCCAGGGAAGATTTAGGGATTGCAGGGAGTTGAAGGTTCCCAGGGAATTTGGGGGTGCCGGGGAGGATTTTGGGGTTTTTGGGGGTCTCTGACTGGAGCCCCCCAGGACCTGGGCGCAGTGCGTGAACGAGGTCAAACGGGACAACGAGACCCTGAAGCAGCTCACGAGCATCCAGCTGTGCCTGCACAACATGGTGGGGACCCCGGGACCCCTAAATTCCACCCCGGGATCCCAAATTCACCCCGGGACCCCCAAATTCACCCCGGGACCCCAAATTCACCCCGAGACCCCCAAATTCCACCCCGGGACCCCAAATTCCACCCCGGGACCACAAATTCACACCAGGGACCCCTAAATTCACACCAGGGACCCCCAAATTCCACCCCGGGACCCTAAATTCTACGCCGGAACCCACAGTTTCCACCCCAAAACCCACAAATTCCACCCCGGGACCCCCAAATTCACCCCGAGACCCCCAAATTCACACCTGGGACTCCCAAATTCTACCCCGAACCCACAGTTTCCACCCCAAAACCCACAAATTCCACCCCGGGACCCCCAAATTCCACCCCGGGACCCCAATTCCACCCGGGGACCCCCAAATTCCACCCCGGGACCACAATTTCACCCCGGGACCCCCAAATTCCACCCCGGGACCCCTAAATTCCACCCGGGGACCCCCAAATGCCACCCCGGGACCCCCAATTTCCACCCCGGGACCCCAATTTCCACCCCGAGACCCCCAAATTCACACCTGGGACTCCCAAATTCTACCCCGGAACCCACAGTTTCCACCCCAAAACCCACAAATTCCACCCCGGGACCCCCAATTTCCACCCCGGGATCCCAAATTCACCCCGGCACCCCAAATTCACCCCGGGACCACAAATTCACACCAGGGACCCCTAAATTCCACCCCGGGACCCCAATTTCCACCCCGGGATCCCAAATTCACCCCCGAGATCCCCAAATTCACACCAGGGACCCCAAAATTCTACCCCGAACCCCCAAATTCCACCCCGGGACCCCAATTTCCACCCCGGGACCCCCAAATTCCACCCCGGACCCCCAAATTCACACCAGGGACCCCCAAATTCCACCCCGGGACCCCCCAAATTCTACGCCGGGATCCCAATTCACCCCGAGACCCCCAAATTCCACCCCGGGGACCCCCAAATTCCACCCCGGACCCCAAATTCACCCCAAAATCCACAAATTCCACCCCGAGACCCCCAAATTCACACCAGGGACCCCCAAATTCTACCCCGGAACCCCAAATTCACACCTGGGACCCCCAAATTCTACCCCCGGAACCCACAGTTTCCACCCCAAAACCCACAAATTCCACCCCGGGACCCCCAAATTCCACCCCGACACCCCAAATTCACCCCCGAGACCCCCAAATTCCACCCCGGGACCCCCATTTCCACCCCGGGAACCCAAATTCACCCCGGGACCCCCAAATTCCACCCCGGGACCCCCAATTTCCACCCCGGCACCCCAAATTCACCCCGGGACCACAAATTCACACCTGGGACCCCCAAATTCTACGCTGGAACCCACAGTTTCACCCCAAAACCCACAAATTCCACCCCCGGGACCCCCAAATTCCCCAAATTCTCTTGATGTCCATTTCCATTCCCATTCCCATCCCCATTCCCATTCCCATTCCCATTTCCCATTTCCCATTCCCATTCCCATCCCCATTTCCCATTTCCCATTTCCCATTTCCATTCCCATTTCCCATTTCCCATCCCCATTTCCCATTTCCCATTCCCATCCCTATTTCCCATTTCCCATTCCCATTTCCCATTCCCATTTCCCATTCCCCATTCCCATTCCCATTCCATTTCCATTCCCATTCCCATTTCCCATTTCCATTTCCCATTTCCCATTCCCCATTCCCATTTCCCATTCCCATTTCCCATTTCCCATTTCCCATTCCCATTCCCATTTCCCATTCCCATTTCCCATTCCCATCCCCATTCCCATTTCCCATTTCCCATTTCCCATTCCCATTCCCATTTCCCATTCCCATTTCCCATTTCCCATTCCATTTCCCATTCCCATTCCCATTCCCCATTCCCATTTCCCATTCCCATTTCCCATTTCCCATTCCCATTTCCCATTCCCATTTCCCATTTCCCATTCCCATTTCCATCCCCATTCCCATTCCCATTCCCCATTCCCATTCCCATTCCCATTCCCATTTCCCATTTCCCATCCCCATTCCCATTTCCCATTTCCCATTTCCCATCCCCATTCCCATTCCCATTTCCCATTTCCCATTTCCATTCCCATTTCCATTCCCATTCCCATTCCCATTTCCATTTCCCATTCCCATTCCCCATTCCCATTTCCCATTCCCATTTCCCATTTCCCATTCCCATTCCCCATTTCCCATTCCCATTCCCCATTTCCCATTCCCCATTTCCCATTTCCCATTTCCCATTCCCATTCCCATTTCCCATTTCCCATTCCCCATTCCCATTCCCATTTCCATTTCCCATTTCCCATCCCCATTTCCATTTCCATTCCATTCCCATTCCCATTTCCCATTTCCCATTTCCCATTCCCATTTCCATTTCCCATTTCCCATTCCCCATTCCCATTCCCATTCCCATTTCCCATTTCCATTTCCCATTCCATTTCCCATTTCCCATTTCCCATTCCCATTTCCATTTCCCATTTCCCATTCCCATTCCCATTCCCATTTCCCATTCCCATTCCCCATTCCCCATTTCCCATTCCCATTTCCCATTTCCCATTTCCCATTTCCCATTCCCATTCCCATTTCCCATTTCCCATCCCCATTTCCCATTCCCATTTCCCATTCCCCATTTCCCATTCCCATTTCCCATTCCCATTTCCCATTCCCATTTCCCATTTCCATTCCCATTCCCATTCCCATTCCCATTCCCATTTCCCATTTCCCATTTCCCATTCCCATTTCCCATTTCCATTTCCCATTCCCATTCCATTCCCATTCCCATTCCCATCCCCATTCCCATTCCCATTCCCATTTCCCATTTCCATTCCCATTTCCCATTCCTCATTTCCCATCCCCATTCCCCATTTCCCATTCCCATTTCCATTCCCATTCCCATTCCCATTTCCCATTTCCCATTTCCCTTTCCCCATTTCCCATTCCCCATTCCTGTTCCCCATTCCCATTTCCCATTTCCCATTCCCATTTCCCATTTCCCATTCCCATTCCCATTTCCCATTTCCCATTCCCATTCCCATTCCCATTCCCATCCCCATTTCCCATTCCCATTTCCCATTCCCATTCCCATTTCCCATTCCCATTTCCCATTCCCATTCCCATTCCCCATTCCCATTTCCCATTTCCCATTTCCCATTTCCCATTTCCCATTTCCCATTCCCATTCCCATTCCCCATTTCCCATTCCCATTTCCCATTTCCCATTTCCCATTTCCCATTCCCATTCCCATTTCCCATTTCCCATTTCCCATTCCCATTCCCCATTTCCATTTCCCATTTCCCGTGTCCTCCCGTTCCAGCCTCAGTCCCTGGCGCAGTTCGGGCGCCCCAAGATCGACGGGGAGCTGAAGGTCTCCAGCACCGAGAGGCGCTCCAAGGTGGACAGGTGGGCCAGGGACACCTGGGGACAGCTGGGGGACACCTGGGAGACACCTCAGGGACACCTCGGGGACACCCGGTGACACCTGGTGACACCACAAGGACACCTCAAGGACAGAGGAACACCTGGGGACATCTCAGGGACACCATAGGGACACCACAGTGACACCACGAGGACATGGGGACACCTCAGGGCCACCTCAGGGACAGCATGGGGACATGGGGACACCCTTGGGGACACCTCAGGGACACCCTTGGGGACACCACAGGAATACCATGAGGACACCATGGGGACACCCTTGGGGACACCACAGGGACATGGGGACACCATGAGGACACCATGGGGACACCATGGGGATACCCTTGGGGACACCACAAGGACACCCTTGGGGACACCATGAGGACATGGGGACACCATGAGGACACCTTGGGGACATCTCAGGGACACCTCAGGGACACCCTTGAGGACACCACAGGGACACCTTGGGGACACCATGGGGACACCACTGGGACATGGGGACACCACGGGGACACCTTGAGGACACCATGGGGACACTTGGGGACACCACAAGGACACCCTTGGGGACACCACAGGGACATGGAGCCACCTCAGGGACACCATGAGGACACCTTGGGGTCACCTTGGGGACATCTCAGGGACACCTCAGGGACACCATAAGGACACCATGAGGACACCTTGGGGACACCACAGGGACATGGAGCCACCTCAGGGACACCATGAGGACACCTTGGGGTCACCTTGGGGACACCATGGAGACACCATGGGGACACCTTGGGGACACCTTGGGGACACCATGAGGACACCTTGGGGTCACCTTAGGGACATCTCAGGGACACCTCAGGGACACCATGAGGACACCATGGGGACACCTTGGGGACACCTTGGGGACACCATGAGGACACCATGGGGACACCCTTGGGGACACCACAGGGACATGGAGACACCTCAGGGACACCATGAGGACACCATGGGGACACCTTAGGGTCACCACAGGGACATCTCAGGGACACCTCAGGGACACCATGAGGACACAATGGGGACACCTTGGGGACAGCTCAGGGACACCCTTGGGGACACCACAGGGACATGGAGACACCTCAGGGACACCATGAGGACACCATGAGGACACCATGAGGACACCATGAGGACACCACAGGGACACCATGGGGACACCACGGGCACACCCCTGACCACACAAGCGTGGGAACGCAGGGACGCGCGGGGACAGCGCTGTCGCGGGGGACAGCCCGCGGTGGCCCGGGGGACGCGGTGCCACCCCGTGTCCCTGTCCCCAGGTACGGCTTCCTGCTGGACAAGGCGCTGATCATCTGCAAGCGCCGCGGCGACTCCTACGAGACCAAGGACGTGGTGGAGCTGCAGAGCCACCAGCTGCGCTGACAGCGGCGCCGGGCCCCGCTGACGGCAAGAAGGTGCTGGGGACACCGCGGGGACGTGGGGACACTGCGGGGATGTGGGGACACTGCGGGGACACCGTGGGGATATGGGGACATGGGGGACACCGCGGGGGACGTGGGGGACACTGCGGGGGACGTGGGGACACTGCAGGGATGTGGGGACATCGGGGACGTGGGGACACCGCTGGGAGACGTGGGGACACCGCGGGGACACTGTGGGGACATGGGGACATGGGGACACCGCGGGGACGTGGGGACACTGTGGGGATGTGGGGACACTGCAGGGATGTGGGGACACCACGGGGATGTGGGGACACTGTGGGGATATGGGGACACCCATGGGGACGTGGGGACACTGCAGGGATGTGGGGACACCATGGGGACACGGGGATATGGGGACACCAGCGGGGACGTGGGGACACTCGCGGGGACACCGTGGGGACACTGTGGGGACATGGGGACACCATGGGGACACCGTGGGGACACTGCAGGGATGTGGGGACACCACGGGGATGTGGGGACACTGTGGGGATGTGGGGACACTGCGGGGATGTGGGGACATCGTGGGGATATGGGGACACCGTGGGGATATGGGGACATCATGGGGATATGGGGACACCGTGGGGACGTGGGGACACCGTGGGGATATGGGGACACGGGGACACCAGCGGGGACATGGGGACACCGCGGGGACGTGGGGACACCGTGGGGATATGGGGACACGGGGACACCACGGGGACACGGGGACACCACGGGGATGTGGGGACATCGTGGGGACATGGGGACACGGGGACACCGGGACATGTCCATCCCATTCCTGTGTCCCACTAAACCCCAAAATCCTGATCGCTGATACATCCCAGGGTCCTGATCCCTGCTGGGCCCCAAAACTCCAATCCCTGATGAACCCCAAACCTCAATCCCTCATAAACCCCAAACCCCATTCCCTGGTAAACCCCAAACCCCATTCCTGATAAACCCCAAAACCCCATTCCCTCATAAACCCCAAAATCCTGTTCCCTGATAAACCCCAAACCCCATTCCCTGATAAACCCCAAACCCCATTCCCTGGTGAACCCCAAAACTCCATTCCCTCATAAACCCCAAACCCCATTCCCTCATAAACCCCCAAACCTCATTCCCTGGTGAACCCCAAACCCCATTCCCTGATAAACCCCAAAACCCCATTCTCTGATAAACCCCAAACCTCATTCCCTGGTGAACCCCAAAACCCTGTTCCTGGTAAACCCCAAAACCCCATTCCCTCATAAACCCCAAAACCCCATTCCCTGGTGAACCCCAAAACTCCATTCCCTCATAAACCCCAAAACCCATTCCCTCATAAACCCCAAACCCCATTCCCTGATAAACCCCAAACCCCATTCCCTGGTGAACCCCAAAACCCCATTCCCTGGTGAACCCCAAAACCCCATTCCCTCATAAACCCCAAACCCCATTCCCTGATGAACCCCAAAACCCCATTCCCTGATGAACCCCAAAACCCTATTCCTGGTGAACCCCAAAACCCCAATCCCTCATAAACCCCAAACCCCATTCCCTGGTGAACCCCAAAACCTCATTCCTCATAAACCCCAAAACCCCATTCCTGATAAACCCCAAAACCCCATTCCCTCATAAACCCCAAACCCCATTCCCTGGTAAACCCCAAAACCCCATTCCCTGGTGAACCCCAAACCCCATTCCCTCATAAACCCCAAACTCCATTCCCTCATGAACCCCAAACCCCATTTCCTGGTGAACCCCAAAACCCCATTCCCTCATAAACCCCAAACTCCATTCCCTGGTGAACCCCAAAACCCCATTCCCTCATAAACCCCAAAACCCATTCCCTGATAAACCCCAAAACCCCAATCCCTCATAAACCCCAAAACCTCATTCCCTGGTGAATCCCAAAACCCCATTCCCCGGTGAACCCCAAAACCCCATTCCCTGATAAACCCCAAAATCCTGTTCCCTGATAAACCCCAAAACCCCATTGCCTGATAAACCCCAAAACCCCATTCCCTGGTGAATGCCAAAACCCCATTCCCTCATAAACCCCAAACCCCATTCCCTGGTGAATTCCCAGATCCTGACCCCTTGTTGCCCCCCCAAACCCCCCGTTTTTGGGGTGGGGGCGTGGCTGACCCCTCCCCACCCGCAGTGGTCCCACACCTTCGTGCTGCTGCACGCGGCCGGGCTGCAGGACTACGAGCTCTTCTTCAAGACGCGCGAGCTGAAGAAGAAGTGGCTGGAGCAGTTCGAGATGGCCCTGTAGGTGGCGCTGTCCCCACCCCGGCGGGGTCACACCTGTCCCCAGGTGTGCCACACCTGTCCCCGCCTGAGCCAGGTGTTCTCACAGGTCCAACATCTTCCCCGAGCACGCGCTGGCCGACGGACACGACTTCCAGATGTTCTCCTTCGAGGACACCACGTCCTGCAAGGCCTGCCAGATGTTGCTGAGGTAGGACCCCAAAAATTGTCCTGGGGAGGTCAAGGGGGGGGTCAAGGTGGACGTTGGTGGTGGTGGGGTCATGGGAAGGTCAAGGTCAAGGTGGAGGGTGGTCAAGGGTTGGGGGGTCAAGGAGTTCTTGGGGGTCAAGGTCTGAGTGGCCCCAAGGTGGGGCAAGGGTGGGTGGAGGTCAAGGGGTCAAGGTGGGTCAAGGGCTGTGGTGGCCAACCTGGGTGGGTCATGCACTGGTCAGTTCTGGTCAGTCTCAGGTCAGTTATGGACTGGTCAGTCCTGGTCAGTCTCAGGTCAATCACAGACTGGTCAGTCTCAGGTCCAGCATGGACTGGTCAGTCCTGGTCAGTCCTGGTCAGTCATGGACTGGTCAGTCTCAGGTCAGTTATGGACTGGTCAGTCCTGGTCAGTCCTGGCTAATCATGGACTGGTCAGTCCTGGGTGGGCTCAGGTCAGTCCTGGACAGGTTCAGGTCAGTCCTGGACTGGTCAGTCTCACACCAATCATGGACTGGTCAGTCATGGTCAGTCTCAGGTCAGTTATGGACTGGTCAGTCCTGGTCAGTCCTGGCCAATCATGGACTGGTCAGTCCTGGGTGGGCTCAGGTCATTCCTGGACAGGTCAGTCTCAGGCCAATCATGGACTGGTCAGTGCTGGTCAGTCTCAGGCCAATCACAGAGTGGCCAGTGCTGGTCAGTCTCTGGTGGGCTGGGGCATGGCTGGCGGTGTCCCCAGTGACCGTGTCCCCCCGTGTCCCCCCGTGTCCCCCCGTGTCCCCAGGGGCACCTTCTACCAGGGCTATCGCTGCAGCCGCTGCCGCGCCCCCGCCCACAAGGAGTGCCTGGGCAGGGTGGGCACCTGCGGGAAGGCCGGAGGCGGTGAGGGGCATGATGGGATTGGGGAGGGGCATGATGGGATTGGGGAGGGGCATGCTGGGATTGGGAAAGGGAATACGGGATTGGGGAGGGAATCATGGGATTGGGGAGGGAATGCTGGGATTGGGAAAGGGAATTATGGGAGTGGGGAGGGGCATGATGGGATTGGGGAGGGAATGGTGGGACTGGGGAGGGGAATGCTGGGATTGGGGAGAGATTTGGGGAGGAGGGAAATAGAGGATGGGGGCAGGAGAGTTATAGGGAGGGTGGGGCATTGTGGGATACAAGATGGCCGACACAGCAAGGTGTTGTGGGATATAAGATGGCTGACACAACGGGGCATTGTGGGATACAAGATGGCTGACACAGCAGAGCATTGTGGGACACAAGATGGCCGACACAACAGGGCATTGTGGGATACAAGATGGCCGACACCACTAGGCATTGTGGGATACAAGATGGCCGACACAGCAAGGCATTGTGGGATACAAGATGGCCGACACAGCAGGGCATTGTGGGATACAAGATGGCCGACAGAGCAAGGCATTGTGGGATACAAGATGGCCGACACAGCAGGGCATTGTGGGATACAAGATGGCTGACACAGCTAGGCATTGTGGGATACAAGATGGCTGACACAGCAGGGCATTGTGGGATACAAGATGGCCGAAACCACTAGGCATTGTGGGATACAAGATGGCTGACACAGCAGGGCATTGTGGGATACAAGATGGCCGAAACCACTAGGCATTGTGGGATACAAGATGGCTGACACAGCTAGGCATTGTGGGATACAAGATGGCCGACACAGCAGGGCATTGTGGGATGCAAGATGGCTGACACAGCAGGGCATTGTGGGATACAAGATGGCCGACACAGCAGGGCATTGTGGGATACAAGATGGCCGATACAGCAAGGCATTGTGGGATACAAGATGGCCGATACAGCAAGGCATTGTGGGATACAAGATGGCCGATACAGCAGGGCATTGTGGGATACAAGATGGCCGATACAGCAAGGCATTGTGGGATACAAGATGGCCGGCACAGCAGGGCATTGTGGGATACAAGATGGCCGGCACAGCAGGGCATTGTGGGATACAAGATGGCTGACACAACGGGGCATTGTGGGATACAAGATGGCTGACACAACGGGGCATTGTGGGATACAAGATGGCCGACACCGGAAGGCATTGTGGGATGCCTTTAATGATGGCATTATTACCTCATTATTACTGCAGTCACTAATTACTCCATCATTAGTTAAGGGGTAGGCTGGTTACCCTTTCATTAATTAATCCATAATCTAATAACCTCATCACTAATTAAGACCAGCACTAATTACCCCTCACTAACGAGCTTTTCCTCCCTCCAGATCCCGGCTCTGGCGCCCGCAAGGTACCAAAATTTGGGAAAACCGCTCCGAAATTCCCGGGTTTTTTTGGGGGGATCCCTTGGGGGGACCCCGGGGGTCTCTGGGGGGTTCCCCGGGGGTCTCTGGGGGGTTCCAGGCCCCCCCAAATCCCCCCCAACTCACGGGGTTCTCGTTTCCCCCCAGAACAAATCGCAGCGACCGGGACCCGAGAAGAAACTGGGTGAGGAATTTGGGGGGTCCCGACACCCCCAGGACAGATTTTGGGGGGTCTTTTGGAAGGGTCTGACCCCACAGTTAAAATTTGGGGGTTTTCACTCCTCCCCAGTTTATTTTTGGGGTCTCCATTAATTTTGGGGTGTCTCAGGGGGCTTTTAACCCCCCCAATCCAGTTTTGGGGTTCCCAGAGGGATTTTTCATCCCAAATCCATTTCTGGGATTCCCGAGGTGGTTTTTAACCCCCCCAAACCCATTTTTGGGGGATTTTTGACCTCCCCCAATCCATTTTTGGGATTCCTGTGGAGGTTTTTCACTCCCCCAATCCATTTTTGGGGTTTCCGGGTGGTCTTAAACTCCCCAGTAAAGTTTTGGGGTTCCCAGGGAGTTTTGACCCCCACTAACCCAATTCTGGGGTTCCCAGAGGGATTTTAAACCCCCAATCAATTTTTGGGGTTCCCAGGGGGATTTTGACTCCTCCAATCCAATTTTGGGGTTCCCAGGGGAATTTTGACCCTCTAATCAATTTTGGGGGTTTTGACCTCCCCAGTCCATTTTTTGGGGGGGGTTTAACTCCTTCAATGCATTTTTGAGGCTCCTAGGAGGATTTTTTACATCCCCCCAATCCATTTTTGGGGGTTTGACCCCCAAATACATTTTTGGGGTTCCCGGGTGGTTTTTAACCCCCCCAATCCATTTTTGGGGGGTTTGACCCCCTCAAATCCATTTTGGGGTTCCCGGGTGGTTTTAACCCCCAATCCATTTTTGGGGTTTGACCCCCAAATCCATTTTTGGGGGTTTTAACCCTCCCAATCCATTTTTGGGGTTTTTAACCCCCCCATCCATTTTTGGGGGTTTGACCCCCCAAATCCATTTTTGGGGTTCCCGGGGTGGTTTTTAACCCCCCAATCCATTTTGGGGGTTTCACCCTCCCAATCCATTTTTGGGGTTTTAAACCCCTCCATCCATTTTTGGGGTTCTCACTCGGGGTTCCCCCCCCGCCAGGACTCCCCAAAATGGAGAGCACCCAGCCCTACAGTAGGGTGCCCCCCGCCAGGGTCCTGGGAGCCCTCTCGCCTCAGCCCGGTGACGTCATCGAGGTGACAATGGCCGAGGCCGAGGAGCTCTGGTGGCAGGTGGGGACATTGGGGGGACACGGGGTGGGGGACCTCGGAAATGAGAGTGGGACCCCGGAAATGGGGTGGGACCTCAGAAATGGGGTGGGACCCCGGAAATGGGGGTGGGACCCCGGAAATGGGGGTGGGACCCCTAGAGTGGGAGTGGAACCTCGGAAATGGGGGTGGGACCCCGAAAATGGGGGTGGGACCCCGAAAATGGGGTGGGACCCCGGAAATGGGAGTGGGACCCCTAGAGTGGGAGTGGGACCCCGGAATTGGGGCGGGACCCTCGAAATGGGGGTGGGACCCCAAAAATGGAAGTGGGACCCCGGAAATGGGGTGGGACCCCTAGAGTGGGAGTGGGACCCCGGAAATGGAGGTGGGACCCCGGAAATGAGGGTGGGACCCCGAAAATGGGGGTGGGGACCCTCAGGGTGGGTTTGGGCCCCCGCGGTGGGCAATTGGGTCTGGGGGAGACCCCCCATGGTCACAAGAGACCCCCAGGATCCACCCCAAATTCCTGGGGTACCCCAAAACCAGGGGAGACCCCGGGATCCTCCCCAATTTTTGGGGGACCCCAATAACCAGGAGAGACTCCCCAGTTCTTGGGGGTCTCAGAGACCCCTGAGGTCTCCCCCACCCCTCGGGGGTGTCGGGACCCCCCGGACCCCCCAAATTTAGCCCCCCAGGGCCGGAACGTGGCCAGCGGGGATCTGGGCTGGTTCCCCAGCAGCGCCGTCAGACCCTTCGTGTCCGTGAGTTTGGGGACCCCAAAAACACCCCCAAATTTGGGAGGGGCTCGGGGGTCTCATTAGACGACCCCCACCATTAATTTTGGTCTCCCCTTTTTCCCTCAGGTGCCGCTGCCGGATCTTTCCGTCTATCCATGGTCAGTGGTGGGACCCCAAAATTGTCACCCTGAACCCCCAAAATTTTCACCCTGAACCCCAAAAATTCTCCCTGAAACCCCCAAAATTAATCCTCCCTGAAACCCCCAAATTCTCCCTGAAACCCCCAAATTCTCCCCTGAAACCCTGAAATTCATCACCTGGGACCCCGAAATTCTCACCTGAAACCCCCAAATTTTTCCTTGAACCCCAAAATTCTCTCCTGAACCCCAAATTCGCACCCTGAACCCCAAAATTTCGCACCTGGGTTCCCTCAAATTCTTTCCTGCCCCCACCCCTAAACCCTCCCACGGTTTGGGGGCGCTCTGGACCGGGGGGAGGGGATTTTGGGGTCCCGGTTGGGGATTTTGGGGTCCCGGGTGGGGATTTCGGGTCACACCCTGTCGCAGGTTCGGGGGGCCCTGCAGCGGATGGTGGGTATTTGGGGGTCCCGGGTGGGGATTTTGGGGTCCCGGGTGCAGTTTTGGGGTCTCGGTGCAGTTTTTTGGGTCCCGGTGCAGTTTTTGGGATCCCGGTGCAGTTTTTGGGGTCCCGGGTGGGTATTTTGGGGTCCCGGTGCAGTTTTTTGGGATCCCGGTGCAGTTTTGGGGTCCTGGGTGCCGTTTTTGGGGTCCCGGTGCGGTTTTGGGGTCCTGGGTGCCGTTTTTGGGGTCCCGTGCGTTTTTGGGGTCCCGGTGGGGATTTCGGGGTCACACCCCTGTCGCAGGTTCGGGGGGGCCCTGCAGCGGATGGTGGGTATTTGGGGGTCCTGGTGCAGTTTTTGGGGTCCCTGGTGCGTTTTTGGGGTCCCGGGTTGGGATTTCGGGGGTCTCAGGAGGGATTTTGGGGTCCGGGTGCAGATTTTGGGGTCCCGGTGCAGTTTTTGGGGTCTCGATGCGTTTTTTGGGGGTCTCGGTGCAGTTTTTGGGGTCTCGGTGCAGTTTTTGGGGTCCCGGGTGCAGTTTTTGGGGTCTCGATGCGTTTTTGGGGTCTCGGTGCAGTTTTTGGGGTCCCGGGTGGGGATTTCGGGGTCCCGGGTGGGGATTTCGAGTCACACCCCTGTCGCAGGTTCGGGGGGCCCTGGAGGCCGGATGGTGGGTATTTGGGGGTCCCGGTGCAGTTTTTGGGGGTCCCGGTGCGTTTTTCGGGGGTCCCGGGTGGGGATTTCGGGGTCACACCCTGTCGCAGGTTCGGGGGGGCCCTGGAGCGCGCCGAGGCAGAGCTGGCGCTGTCCCCCAGCTCCGACGGCGCCTTCCTGGTGCGACAGCGGCTGCGGGAGCCCGGGGACTTCGCCATCAGCGTCAAGTGAGCGGCAGCGGCGACACGGGGACAGCGGGGACACGGGGACATTGGGGGGACAGCGGGGACACGGGGACATTCGCGGGAACACGGGGATAGCGGGGGATTGGGGACAGCGGGGGACAGCGGGGACACGGGGACATTCGCGGGAACACGGGGGCAGCGAGGGGACAGCGGGACACGGGGACATTGGGGGACACGGGGGCAGCGAGGGGACAGCGGGGGACACGGGGACAGCGAGGGGATTGGGGACAGCGGCGACACGGGGACAGCGGGGACATTGGGGACATTGGGGGACACGGGGACAGCGGGGGGATTGGGGACAGCGAGGGGACATGGGGACAGCGGGGACATTGAGGGACAGCGAGGGGACAGCGGGGACATTGGGGGACACGGGGACAGCGAGGGGACAGCGGGGACACGGGGACAGCGGGGGGACAGCGAGGGGACACGGGGACATTGGGGGACATTGGGGGACACGGGACAGCGAGGGACAGCGGGGACACGGGGACAGCGGGGGGACAGCGACGGGACACGGGGACATTGGGGGACATTGGGGGACACGGGGACAGCGAGGATTGGGGACTGCGGGGACACGGGGACAGCGAGGGACAGCGGGGACATTGGGGGACATTGGGGACACGGGGACATTGGGGGTGTTGGGGATGTTGGGGACACTGGAGACATTGGGGACATTGGGGACATTGAGATTTTGGGGACGTTTAGGTCCATTGGGGACACTGGGGGTGTTGGGGACATTGGGGGACGTTGGTGGGATTGGGGACACTGGGGAATTTGGGATATTGGGGACATTGGGGACATTGGGGACAGTGGGGCCACGGGGACATTGGGGATGTTGGGACAGCGGGACATTGGAGACTTTGGGGACATTTAGGTCCATTGGGGACATTGGGAGGATTGGGGACACTGGGGACATTTGGGATATTGGGGGGACTTTGGGGACATTTGGGACACTCGGGTGACTCCGGGGTGATTTCGGGGTTATTTCGGGTGACTCCTCCACGGTCATTTCGGGGTTATTTCGGGGTGACTCCGCAGTTATTTTGGGGTGACTCCGCGGTTATTTCGGGGTGATTTTGGGGTGACTCTGAGGTGATTTCAGGGTGATTTCGGGGTGACTCTGAGGTGATTTTGGGGTTATTTTGGGGTGACTCCGCGGTTATTTCGGGGGTTATTTCAGGGTGATTTCGGGGTGACTCTGAGGTGATTTCGGGGTGACTCTGGGGTGATTTCGGGGTGATTTTGGGGTGACTCTACGGTTATTTCGGGGTGATTTCGGGGTGATTTCGGGGTGACTCCTCCGCGGTTATTTCGGGCTTATTTCGGGGTGACTCGCGGTTATTTCGGGGTTATTTTGGGGTGACTCCTCCGGGGTTATTTTGGGGTTATTTCGGGGTGACTCCGCGGTTTTTTCGGGGTGATTTCGGGGTTATTTTGGGGTGACTCCGCGGTTTTTGAGGTGACTCCGCGGTTTTTTCGGGGTTATTTCATTTCGGGGTGACTCCGGGGTGATTCCGGGGTGACCCCGCGGTTTTTTGGGGTGGCTCCGCCCAGGTTCCGCGGGCAGGTGAAGCACATCAAGGTGGCCGCCAGCGAGGGGCTCTTCTGGGTCACCGAGAAAAAGGCGTTCAAGGGGCTGGTGGTGAGAGCAGCGCCCCAAAAACCCGCGCGGGCGCCCCAAAATCACCCCGGAGCCCCAAAATCCTCTGGGGTCACCCCGGAACCCCAAAATCCCTCCCCAAATATCCCCCAGAACTCGTGGGAACCCCCAAATCCTTCCCCAACCCCTCCTGGGAACCCCAAAATCCTTCCCAAATATCCCCAGAACTCGTGGGAACCCCAAAATCCTTCCCCAAATATCCCCCAGAACTCGTGGGAACCCCAAAATCCTTCCCAAATATCCCCAGAACTCGTGGGAACCCCAAAATCCATTCCAAACCCCTCCTGGGAACCCCAAAATCCTTCCCCAAATATCCCCCAGAACTCGTGGGAACCCCAAAATCCTTTCCCAAATATCCCCCAGAACTCGTGGGAACCCCAAAATCCTTCCCCAAATATCCCACAGAACTCGTGGGAACCCCAAAATCCTTCCCCAAATATCCCCCAGAACTCGTGGGAACCCCAAAATCCTTTTCCAACCCCTCCTGGGAACCCCAAATCCTTTCCCAAATACCCCCAGAACTCGTGGGAACCCCAAAATTCTTCCCCAAATACCCCCCAGAACTCAGTGGGAACCCCAAATCCTTTCCCAACCCCTCCTGGGAACCCCCAAATTCTTCCCCAAATACCCCCCAGAACTCGTGGGAACCCCAAAATCCCTCCCCAAATATCCCCCAGAACTCGTGGGAACCCCAAAATCCTTCCCCGAATATCCCAGAACCCCAAAATCCTCCCCAAAATCCTCCCCCAAATGTCCCCAAACCTGCCCGGAACCCCGAAATTTTTTCTTGGGGTCACCCTGGACCCCCGGGAACCCCAAAATTTTTCCTTGGGGTCGCCCTGGAACTCCCAGGACCCTCCAAATCTTTCCCAGGAGGGTTTTTGGGGGTCCCTGACCCCCCATGGATTTTTGGGGTCCCTGTTCTTCCTGGGAGAGTTTTTAGGGTCCCCGATTTCCCCTCGGGGGGTTTTTGGGGTCCCAGATCCCCGCAGGGATGGTTTTTGGGATCCCTATTCTCCCTAGGGGGTTTTGGGGTCCCTGGGGTGTTTTTGGGGTCCCTGGGATGTGTTTGGGGTTCCTGACCCCCGGTGACGCTTTTTGGGGTCCCTGGGATATTTTTGGGGTCCCTGGGATGGTTTTTTGGGGTCCCCGTGATGTTTTTGGGGTCCCTGGTGATGATTTTGGGGTCCCTGGGATGTTTTGGGGGTCCCTGACTCCCCGGTGACGTTTTTTGGGATCCCCCGGTGGCGTTTTCGGGGTCCTGGTGATGTTTTTGGGGTCCCTGGGATGTTTCTTTGGGGTCTCGGTGACGTTTTTGGGGTCCCTGGGATGGTTTTTGGGGTCCCTGGGATGTTTTTGGGGTCCTGGTGACGTTTTTGGGGTCCCGGTGATGTTTTGGGGTCCCTGGTGATGATTTTTGGGGTCCCTGGGATGTTTTTGGGGTTCCTGGCGCCGCCCGGTGACGTTTTTGGGGTCCCTGGGATATTTTTTGGGGTCCCGGTGATGTTTTTGGGGTCCCTGGTGATGTTTTTGGGGTCCGGTGATGTTTTTGGGGTCCCTGGGATGTTTTGGGGGTTCCTGACCCCCCGGTGACGTTTTTTGAGGTCCCTGGGATGTTTTTGGGGTCCCGGTGACGTTTTTGGGGTGCCCGGTGATGTTTTTGAGGTGCCCGGTGACGTTTTGGGGTCCCGGTGATGTTTTGGGGATCCTGGGATGTTTTTGGGATCCTGGGATGGTTTTTGGGGTCCCTGGGATGGTTTTTGGTGTCCCTGGGATGGGTTTTGGGGTCCCTAGGATGTTTTTGAGGTGCCCGGTGACGTTTTTGGGGTCCCGGTGATGTTTTTGGGGATCCTGGGATGGTTTTTTGGGGTCCCGGTGATGTTTTTGGGGTCCCTGGGATGTTTTTTGGGGATCCTGACCTCCCCGGTGACGTTTTTGGGGTCCTGGGATTGTTTTTGGGGGTCCCGGTGACGTTTTGGGGTCCCTGGGATGTTTTTGGGGTCCCTGGGATGGTTTTTTGGGGTCCCTGGGATGGTTTTGGGGTCCCGGTGATGTTTCTGGGGTCCCTGGGATGGTTTTGGGGTCCCTGGGATGTTTTTGGGGTCCCTGGGATGGTTTTTGGGGTCCCGGTGACGTTTTTGGGGTCCCGGTGATGTTTTTGGGGTCCCGGTGACGTTTTTTGGGGTCCCTGGGATGGTTTTGGGGTCCCGGTGATGTTTCTGGGGTCCCTGGGATGGTTTTTGGGGTCCCGGTGGTGTTTTTGGGGGTCCCTGGGATGTTTTGGGATTCCTGACCCCCCGGTGACGTTTTTTGGGGTCCCGGTGACGTTTTGGGGTGCCCGGTGACGTTTTTGGGGTGCCCGGTGACGTTTTTGGGGGTCCCGGCAGGAGCTGGTGGAGTTCTACCAGCGGAACTCGCTGCGGGATTGCTTCAAGGCGCTGGACACGACCCTGGCCGTGCCCTACAGGGACCCCGAGACCGCGGGGACCCCGAGAGCCCGGTGGGGGCGGGGGCCGCGGGACTGGGGGGCCCGAGGGGGATTTGGGGTTTTGGGGTCGTGGGGTCACCCTGGAAAGGGGATTTGGGGTCCTGGGGGTTTTGGGGTGACTCTGAAAGGGGATTTGGGGTCACGTCGGGAGTGTGGGGGGCCCTGAGAAGGATTTGGGGTTTTGGGGTTTGGGGTGACCCTGGAAAGGGATTTGGGGATTTGGGGGTTTTGGGGTGAACCTGGAAGGGGATTTGGGGTCACGTCGGAGTGTGGGGGGCCCTGAGAAGGGATTTGGGGTTTGGGGGCTTTGGGGTGACCCTGGAAAGGGGATTTGGGGGTTTTGGTGTGAACCTGGAAGGGGATTTGCGGTTTTGGGGGTTTTGGGGTGAACCTGGAAGGATTTGGGGTCACTTCGGGAGTGTGGGGGGCCCTGAGAGGGGATTTGGGATTTTGGGTTCGTGGGGTGACCCTGGAAGGGGATTTGGGGTTGTGGAGGTTGTGGGGTGGCCACAGGAGGGATTTAGGGGTGGATTTGGGGTTAAATTTGGGGTCGGATTTGGGGTTGGATTTGGGCTCGGATTTGGAGGCCGGATTTGGGGCTTCATTTGGGGGTCAGATTCGGGGATTTGGGGACATCCCGGTGTCCCCGAGCGCCCTCGCAGCCCGGCTCTGGGGTCGGATTTGGGATTGGATTTGGGGCAGGATTTGGGGTCGGATTTGGGGTGGGATTTGGGATTTGGGGTCGGATTTGGGATTGGATTTGGGGCAGGATTTGGGATTTGGGATAGATTTGGGGGCGGATTTGGGGCGGATTCGGTGACATCCCGGTGTCCCAGGCGCCACCGCAGCCCGGCTCTGGGGTCGGATTTGGGATTGGATTTGGGATGGATTTGGGATTTGGGGTTGGATTTGGGGCGGGATTTGGGATGGATTTGGGATTTGGGGTTGGATTTGGGATTTGGGATAGATTTGGGGGGGCGGATTTGGGGCGGATTCGGTGACATCCCGGTGTCCCGGGCGCCACCCGCAGCTCTCAGCTCTGGGGTCGGATTTGGGATTGGATTTGGGATGGATTTGGGATTTGGGGGTTGGATTTGGAAGGGATTTGGGATGGATTTGGGATTTGGGGTTGGATTTGGGATTTGGGATAGATTTGGGGGCGGATTTGGGGCGGATTCGGGTGACATCCCGGTGTCCCGGGGCGCCCACCCGCAGCTTCCCGGCTCTGGGGGTCGGATTTGGGGGCGGGATTTGGGATGGATTTGGGATTTGGTGTTGGATTTGGGATTTGGGATAGATTTGGGGGCGGATTTGGGGTCGGACTCGGTGACACCCGGTGTCCCCAGGCGCCACCCGCAGCTTCCGGCTCTGGGGTCGGATTTGGGATTGGATTTGGGGCGGGATTTGGGATTTGGGAGTCGGTTAGGGCGATTTGGGATTTAGGGGTCGGTTGGGGCGGATTTGGGATTTGGGATTTGGGGGTCGGTTTAGGGGGCGGGATTTGGGATTTGGGGTCGGACTCGGTGACACCCCGGTGTCCCCAGGCGCCACCCGCAGCTTCCGGCTCTGGGGTCGGATTTGGGGTCGGTTTGGGGCGGGATTTGGGATTTGGGGTCGGATTTGGGGCGGATTTGGGATTTGGGATTTGGGGTCGGATTTGGGGGTCCGGTTGGGATAGATTTGGGGGTCCGATTTGGGGGCGGACTCGGTGACACCCAGTGTCCCCAGGCGCCTACCCGCAACCGGCTTTCGGCCAAGGCGCGCTACGACTTCAGCGCGCTGGGACCGGACGGAGCTGTCGCTGCGGGAGAGGGACATCGTCGCGTGCTGAGCAAGCGGGGACAGCCCGGCTGGTGGCTAGCGGGGAGATCTACGAGGCGAGTGCAGGGGACACCGAGGGGACACGGGGACACAGGGACACGGGGGGGACACTGCGGGGACACTGAGGGGACAGCCCGGCTGGTGGCGCGGGGAGATCTACGGGCGAATGCGGGGACACTGAGGGACACGGGGACACTGAGGGACACGGGGACACGGAGAGGGATACGGGGACACTGAGGACAGCGGGGACACGGGGGGACACGGGGAGGACAACGAGGGACACGGGGAGGACACAGGGACACAGGGGGGACACTAAAGGGGACACTGAGGGGACACTGGGGTCATCTCTGGAGCTGTCCCCACCCTGTCCGTCTCCCCAATGTCCCTGTCCCTGTCCCCTCACCCCCTGTCCCCAATGTCCCCATGTCCCCAATGTCCCAATGTCCCCCTGTCCCCAATGTCCCCAATGTCCCCTGTCCCTGTCCCCTGACCCCCTGTCCCCCTCCCCAGGTCGGTTGGTTTCCGCCAATTACGTGGACGAGGATTTCTCCGACTATTGCTGACAAGGACCCCCGTGTCCCCCGTGTCCCCCGTGTCCCCCGTGTCCTCCCGTGTCACCCCGTGTCCCCTCGTGTCCCCCATGTCCCCCATGTCCCCCTCGTGTCCCCTCGTGTCCCCTCGTGTCCCCCGTGTCCCCTCGTGTCCCCCCGTGTCCCCCGTGTCCCCCGTGTCCCCCCGTGTCCCCCCGTGTCCCCCCGTGTCCCCTCGTGTCCCCCGTGTCCCCGTGTCCCCCGTGTCCCCCGTGTCCCCTCAGTGTCCCCCGTGTCCCCCCGTGTCCCCCGTGTCCCCTCGTGTCCCCCGGTGTCCCCCGTGTCCCCCGTGTCCCCAGTGTCCCCGTGTCCCCCCGGTGTCCCCCGTGTCCCCCGTGTCCCCCGATGTCCCCCGTGTCCCCCGCTGTCCCTCGTGTCCCCGTGTCCCCCAGTGTCCCCCGTGTCCCCCTCGTGTCCCCCGTGTCCCCCGCTGTCCCCTCGTGTCCCCCGTGTCCCCTCGTGTCCCCGTGTCCCCCCGTGTCCCCCGTGTCCCCCGCTGTCCCCCGGTGTCCCCCGGTGTCCCCCGGTGTCCCCCCGTGTCCCCCCGTGTCCCCCCGTGTCCCCTCGTGTCCCCCGTGTCCCCTCGTGTCCCCCGTGTCCCCTCGTGTCCCCGGTGTCCCCAGCCCCGATCCCGATAATTTATGGGACAATAAACCAGGAGCAGGATGAGGATGAGCTCCGGGGGGAGTTTTTCGGGAGTTTTGGGGAATTTTACGGGAGTTTTTCGGGAGTTTTTCGGGAATTTTACGGGAGTTTTTCGGGAGTTTTTGGGAATTTTTCGGGAGTTTTCGGTAATTTTACGGGAGTTTTACGGGAATTTTCGGGAGTTTTCGGGAATTTTTTCGGGAGTTTTCAGGAGTTTTACGGGAGTTTTTCGGAGTTTTACGGGAATTTTTCGGGAGTTTTCGGGAGTTTTCAGGAATTTTACGGGAGTTTGCAGAATTTTCAGGATTTTTCGGGAATTTTAGGAGTTTTCAGGAATTTTACGGGAGTTTTTCAGGAATTTTTCAGGAGTTTTTCAGGAGTTTTTGGGAGTTTTCGGGAGTTTTCCGGAGTTTTACGGAAGTTTTTTCGGGAGGTTTTCGGGAATTTTTCGGGAGTTTTCGGGAATTTTACGGGAGTTTTACGGGAATTTTTCGGGAGTTTTTCGGGAATTTTACAGGAGTTTTACGGGAAATTTTCGGGAGTTTTTCGGGAGTTTTTTCGGGAGTTTTTCGGGAATTTTACGGGAGTTTTTCGGGAGTTTTTCGGGAATTTTTTACGGGAGTTTTGGGGAATTTTTTCGGGAATTTTTTCGGGAGTTTTTCGGGAATTTTTTCGGGAGTTTTTCGGGAATTTTTTTCGGGAGTTTTTCGGGAATTTTTCGGGCCCCAGTTCCGGGAATCCCGGGACGCGGCGCCAGCGCCCGGCCGGGGCCGGAGGTCAAGGCCGGACATTGGGGACGGAGCCAGGGGTGGGGGAGGGACCGGGAATTCCAGGATTGGGGATTACGGGATTGGGGAATTCAGGATCGGGAATTCAGGATTGGGGAATTCAGAATTTGGGGAAATTCCAGGATCGGGAATTCAGGATTTGGAGAATTTAGGATTTGGGGAATTCAGGATTTGGGAACTCAGGATTTGGGGAATTCAGGATTGGGGAATTCAGGATTTGGGGAATTCAGGATTTGGGAACTCAGGATTTGGGGAATTCAGGATTTGGGAATTACGGGATTTGGGGAATTCAGGATTGGGGAATTACAGGATTTGGAATTTCAGGATTTGGGGAATTCCAGATCGGGGAATTCAGGATTTGGGGAATTACGGGATTTAGGAATTTCTGGATTTGGGAATTACGGGATTTGGGAATTCCGGGATTGGGGAATTCAGGATTGGGGGAATTCAGGATTTGGGAACTACGGGATTGGGCAGGGCAGTCCCACAGGGAACATCCCAGTCCCTCCCAGTTTGATCCCAATTCAATCCCAGTGCACACACACATTTATTGTGATTTTTTCTGCAATTCCCGGGATTTTGGGGTGAATTTTGGGGATTTTGGGGTGAATTTTGGAAATTTTGGGGTCAGGGGGTCCCTCACACACCCAGGGCAGGGCGGTCCCACAGGGATGATCCCAGTCCCTCCCAGTTCAATCCCAGTGCACGCACACATTTATTGTGATTTTTCCCCAATTCCCGGGATTTTGGGGTGAATTTTTGGGATTTTGGGGTGGATTTTAGGATTTTGGGGTCAGAGGGGTCCCTCACACGCCCGAGGCATGGGGAGAACCACAAGGATGATCCCAGTTCGATCCCAGTTCAATCCCAGTGCACACACATTTATTGTGATTTTTCCCCAGTTCCGGGATTTTGGGGTGAATTTTGGGATTTTGGGGTGAATTTTGGGGATTTTGGGGTCAGGGGGTCCCTCACACACCCAGGGCAGGGCGGTCCCATGAGGGATGATCCCAGTCCCTCCCAGTTTGATCCCAGTGCACGCACACATTTATTGTGATTTTTTTCCCAGTTCCGGGATTTTGGGGTGAATTTTTGGGATTTTGGGGTGAATTTTGGGGATTTTGGGGTCAGGGGGTCCCTCACACACCCAGGGCAGGGCGGTCCCACAGGAACATCCCAGTCCCTCCCAGTTTGATCCCAGTGCACGCACACATTTATTGTGATTTTTCCCCAGTTCCCGGGATTTTGGGGTGAATTTTGGGGATTTTGGGGTCAGGGGGTCCCTCGCACACCCAGGGCAGGGCGGTCCCACAGGGATGATCCCAGTCCCTCCCAGTTCGATCCCAGTGCACGCACACATTTATTGTGATTTTTTCCCCAGTTCCCGGGATTTTGGGGTGAATTTTTGGGATTTTGGGGTGAATTTTGGGGATTTTGGGGTCAGGGGGGTCCCTCGCACACCCAGGGCAGGGCGGTCCCGCAGGGATGATCCCAGTCCCTCCCAGTTTGATCCCAGTGCACGCACACATTTATTGTGATTTTTTCCCGCAATTATCGGGATTTTGGGGGTGAATTTGGGGATTTTGGGGTCAGGGGGTCCCTCACACACCCGAGGCATGGGGAGAACCACAAGGATGATCCCAGTCCCTCCCAGTTCAATCCCAGTGCACGCACACATTTATTGTGATTTTTCCCAGTTCCGGGATTTTGGGGTGAATTTTGGGGATTTTGGGGTGAATTTTTAGGATTTTGGGGTGAATTTTGGGGATTTTTGGGGTCAGGGGTCCTCACACACCCAGTCCCACAGGGATGATCCCAGTCCCTCCCAGTTCAATCCCAGTGCGCACACATTTATTGTGATTTTTTCCCAGTTCCCGGGATTTTGGGGTGAATTTTGGGGATTTTGGGGTCAGGGGGGTCCCTCGCACACCCAGGGCAGGGCGGTCCCGCAGGGATAATCGGCCCAGAGCCCGTCCAGCCCCACAGCTGCACAATTCTCCAGGGATCTCCCGTTGGGCTCGTCCTGGTGCCACCAACTGATCCCAAAAAAAACCCCAAAAAAATCGGGATTGGTATCCCAAAAATCATCCCAAAATCCCATAAACTATCCCAAAACACATAAATTATCCCAAAACACATAAATATCCCAAAACCCATAATTATCCCAAAACTCATAAACAATCCCAACACCCCAAATTCCCAAAATCCCATAAATCATCCCAAATTCCCAAAAATCCCAAATCCCACCTGTTATTTGGGGTCAGCGCCGTCCCGTCCCCGTGGGTCCAAAATCCCAAAAACTTTCCCAAAATCCTATAAATTTTCCCAAATTCCCATAATTATCCCAACACCCCAAATTCCCAAAATCCCATAAATTATCCCAAATTCCCAAAATCCCAAATCTCACCTGTTATTTGGGGTCAGCGCCGTCCCGTCCCCCGCCAGGTCCAAAATCCCAAAAACTTTCCCAAAATCCCATAAATATCCCAAAACCCCAAAATCCCATAAATATCCCAAATTCCCAAAAATCCCAAATCCCACCTGCTATTTGGGGCCAGCGCCAAATCCTGTCCCCTTAGGTCCAAAACCCCAAAACTTTCCCAAAATCCCATAAATATCCCAAAACCCCAAATTCCCAAAATCCCATAAATTATCCCAAATTCCCAAAATCCCAAATCCCACCTGTTATTTGGGGCCAGCGCCGTCCCGTCCCGCCGGGTCCAAAACCCCAAAAATATTCCCAAAATCCCATAATTATCCCAAAACCCCAAATTCCCAAAAATCCCATAAATTATCCCAAATCCCCAAAATCCCATAAATTATCCCAAATTCCCAAAATCCCAAATCTCACCTGTTATTTGGGGCCAGCGCCGTCCCGTCCCCTCTGGTCCAAAATCCCAAAACTTTCCCAAAATCCCATAAATATCCCAAAACCCCAAAATCCCAAATTCCCAAAAATCCCATAAATCATCCCAAATTCCCAAAATCCCATAAATTATCCCAAATTCCCAAAATTCCCAAATCTCACCTGTTATTTGGGGTCAGCGCCGTCCTGTCCCCGCCAGGTCCAAAATCCCAAAACTTTCCCAAAATCCCATAAATATCCCAAAATCCCAAATTCCCAAAATCCCATAAATTATCCCAAATTCCCAAAAATCCCATAAATTATCCCAAATTCCCAAAATCCCAAATCCCACCTGTTATTTGGGGTCAGCGCCGTCCCGTCCCCGCGGGTCCAAAATCCCAAAAACTTTCCCAAAATCCCATAAATATCCCAAAACCCATAAATTACCCCAAATTCCCAAAATCCCATAAATTATCCCAAATTCCCAAAAATCCCAAATCTCACCTGTTATTTGGGGGCCAGCGCCCGATCCCGTCCCCGCTGGTCCAAAATCCCAAAAACTTTCCCAAAATCCCATAAATATCCCAAAACCCATAAATATCCCAAAACCCCAAATTCCCAAAATCCCCTAAATTATCCCAAATTCCCAAAATCCCATAAATCATCCCAAATTCCCAAAAATCCCAAATCCCACCTGTTATTTGGGGTCAGCGCCGTCCCATCCCCATGGGTCCAAAATCCCAAAACTTTCCCAAAATCCCATAAATATCCCAAAATCCCATAATTATCCCAACACCCCAAATTCCCAAAATCCCATAAATTATCCCAAATTCCCAAAATCCCAAATCCCACCTGTTATTTGGGGCCAGCGCCCGTCCGTCCCTGCCAGGTCCAAAATCCCAAAATCCCAAAAACTTTCCCAAAATCCCATAATTATCCCAAAACCCCAAATTCCCAAAATCCCATAAATTACCCCAAATTCCCAAAATCCCATAAATTATCCCAAATTCCCAAAATCCCAAATCCCACCTGTTATTTGGGGTCAGCGCCGTCCCGTCCCGCCGGGTCCAGCTCCCCTCCCGCTCCCGGATCCCGAGCCAGGACGGGGAACGGAGCTGGGACTGCACGTGGTGCTGGGAGAAACCAGTATGGACCAGTATAAACCAGTATGGACCAGTATAAACCAGTATAAACCGGTATAGACCAGTATAAACCAGTATAAACCGGTACAGACCAGTATAAACCAGTATGGATTAGTATAAACTAGTATGGACCAGTACAGAGCAGTGTAAAACAGTATGGACCAGTGTAAACCAGTATAAACCAGTATGGACCACTATAAAACAGTATAAACCAGTGTGGACTAATACAGACCAGTAGGAACCAGTATAAACCAGTATGGACCAGTATAAACCAGTATGGACCGGTACAGATCAGTATAAACCAGTACAGACTGGTATAAACCAGTATGGACCACTACAGACCAGTATAAACCAGTATGAACAAATATGGACCAGTATAGATCAGTATAAACCAGTATGGAGCAGTGTAAACCAGTATGGGCCAGTATGGACCAGTACAAACCAGTATGGACCAGTATGGACCAGTATGGGCCAGTATGGACCAGTATAAATCAGTGTGGACCAGTATAAACCAGTATGGACCAGTACAGACCAGTATGGACCAGTATAAACCAGTATGGACCAGTAAGGTCCCCTGGACCCATCGGGGACTTTGGGGATTTTGGGAGTTTTGGGGAATTTGGGGGAATTTTGGAATTTATGGGATTTGGGGAATTTTGGGGATTTTGGGATTTTGGAGGAAATTTATGGGATTTGGGGGATTTTGGGATTTCAGGAATTTCTGGGATTTTGGGGGAAATTTGGGGGATTTGGGGATTTCTAGGATTTACAGGATTTATGGGATTTTTGGGGGATTTATTGGATTTGGGAGATTTGAGGAAATTTTAGGAATTTATGGGACTTGAGGGAATTTATGTGATTTTGGGGATTTATGGGATTTAAGGAATTTATGGGATTTGGGAGAATTTGAGGGGAATTTCTGGGATTTGGGGAATTTGTGGGATTTTGAGGGGATTTCTGGGATTTGGGGAATTTATGGGATTTAAGGAATTTCTGGAATTTCGGGAATTTACGGGATTTATGGGATTTAGGAGAATTCACGGGATTTATGGGATTTAGGAGAAATTTATGGCATTTAGGGAATTTATGGTTTTTCCAGATTTATGGGATTTTGGGAGAATTGGGGATTTTTAGGGATTTTTGGGATTTTTGGGGGATTTTGGGGGGGATTTTTGGGATTTTTGGGGGATTTTTGGGGGGATTTTTGGGGTTTTTAGGGGATTTTTGGGATTTTTGGGGGATTTTTGGGTTTTTGGGATTTTTGGGATTTGGGATCTCACCTTTTCCTCGGCGTCATCGACCTCGAGCAGCTCGCGACCCCAAAGCCGAGCAGAAAATTTGGGAATTCTCCCAGGAAGCGGCGAGTTTGGAGAAGAAATAACAGGAATCCCGGAAAAAACCCAACCCCTTGGAGCAGGGGGCGGAAATCTGGGAAAAATCCCAAAAATTTGGGGTCAGGATTGGGGGAAACCCCAAAAATTTGGGGTTGGGAATGGGGAAAATCTCAAAGATTTGGGAAATTTCGGGAAAAATTAGGAATATTCGGGAAAAACTGGGGAAATTTGGGAAATTTTGGGGAAATTGGAGAAAATTTGGGGGAAATGGGGAAAAATTGGGAAAAAAATTGGGAAATTTTGGGAAAAAATTGGAAAATTGGGGAAAATTAGGTAAAACTGGGTAAAATTGGAAATAATTGGGAAAAATGGTAAAAAATCGTAACAAATGGGGAAAAAATTGTGAAGAAATTGTGAAAAAATTTGGAAAAAATTGGAAAATAATTGGAAAATAATTGGGAAAAAATTGGGAAAAATTGTGAAAAAATTGTGAAAAAAATGTGAAAAAATTAGGAAAAAATTAGGAAAAAATTGTGAAAAAAATAGGAAAAAAAATGGAAAAATTGGGGAAAAAAATCATTAAAAATTGGGAAAAAAATTAGGAAAAAATTGTGGAAAAATTGGGAAAAAATTTTGAAAAAATTAGGGCAAAATTGTGAAAAAATTAGGAAAACATAGGAAAAAATAGGAAAAAATTGTGAAAAAAATGTTAAAAAATTAGGAAAAAATTGTGAAAAAAATAGGAAAAAATTGTGGAAAAATTGTTAAAAATTAGGAAAAAATTAGGAAAAAATTGTGGAAAAATTAGGAAAAAAATGTGAAAAATTAGGAAAAAATTAGGAAAAAATTAGGGGAAAATTGTGAAAAAATTAGGAAAAAATTAAGAAACAATTAGGAAACAATAGGAAAAAATTGTCAAAAAAATAGGAAAAAAATTAGAGAAAAATTGGAAAAAAAATAGTAGTAAATTGGGTGAAAAATTGGGGAAAAATTGGGAAAAAATTGGGAAAAAATTGGGAAAAAATTGGGAAAAATTGGGAAAAAATTGGGAAAAAATTAGGAAAGAATTGGGAGAAAATTGTGAAAAAAATTAGGAAATAATTGGGAAAAATTGGGAAAAGATCGTAAAAAAATCTGATAAAATTAGGAAAAAATTAAGAAACAATTAGGAAAAAAAATGTTTAAAATTAGGGAAAAATTGTGAAAAAAATAGGAAAAAATTGTGGAAAAATTAGGAAAAAATTGGGGAAAAATAGGAAAAAATTAGGAAAAAATAGGAAAAAATTAGGAAAAAATTGTCCAAAAATAGGAAAAAATTAGAGAAAAATTAGGAAAAAAATTGCAGTAAATTGGGAAAAAATTGGGAAAAAATTGGGAAAAAATTGGGAAAAAATTGGGAAAAAATTGGGGAAAAATTGGGAAAAAATTGGGAAAAAATTGGGAAAAAATTAGGAATTTTTGGGCAAATTTTGGGACTATTCTGGGCTATATGAGAACACACTCACGCGCCCTCGAGCACACGTCCTCGTCGCCGCCGTGCGCCCGCCAGCGGCTCCAGTCGCCGCGGCCCCGGCACAGCATCACCCGGCGCTGGCGCTCGTGGCCGAAGTTGAAGTGCAGCGCGCTCCCGGCCAGCGCCAGCAGCGCCCGGGAAATGGGAACAGCGGGACAAATGGGGGACAAAAAATGGGCAAAGAGTGGGGGAAAATGGGGAAAAAATTGGGAAAAAATTGGGAAAATATTAGGAAAAAATTGGAAGAAATTTAGGAAAAAATTAGGAAAGAATTGGGAAAAAAATGTGAAAAAAATTAGGAAATAATTGGGAAAAATTGGGAAAAAATCGTAAAAAAATGTGATAAAATTAGGAAAAAATTAAGAAACAATTAGGGAAAAAATGTTAAAAATTAGGGAAAAATTGTGAAAAAAAATAGGAAAAAATTGTGGAAAAATTAGGAAAAAATTGGGGAAAATTAGGAAAAAATTAGGAAAAAATTGTCAAAAAAATAGGGGAAAAAATGGAAAAAATTTGGGAAAAAATCGTAATAAATTGGGAAAAAATCGCAATAAATTGGGAAAAAATTGAGAAAAAATTAGGAAAAAATTAAGAAAAAATTAGGAATTTTTGGGAAAATTTTGGGAAAATTCAGGAAATTTTTGGGAACTGTCGGGAGCAGACTCACGCGCCCTCGAGCACACGTCCTCGTCGCCGCCGTGCGCCCGCCAGCGGCTCCAGTCGCCGCGGCCCCGGCACAGCATCACCCGGCGCTGGCGCTCGTGGCCGAAGTTGAAGTGCAGCGCGCTCCCGGCCAGCGCCAGCAGCGCGCCCTCGCCGCACGCCCAGCGCTGCAGGCGCGCCCCCGCCCGGCACGGCCGCGGCCGCACCAGCGCTCGCGCGGCCTCCGCGGCGGCCTCCAGGCAGAGGCCGCTCGCCACGTGGCGCAGGAGGCCGCCCGGCAGCCACTGGAAGCGCTGGGCCGGCGAGGAGGGCGCGCAGGTGGCCACGGTGAGCCACTGGCCCCAGGGCTGCACGCAGCCCGAGTGGTGCTGGTTGTACAGCAGGAAGGGGCTGGAGCCTGCGGGGGACACGGGGGGTGGTCGGGGGGGGGCTCGTGGTGGTCACCTGGAGTTGGGCAGTGGCCACCTGGAGTTGGGCAGTGGTCACCTGGAGTTGGGCAGTGGCCACCTGGAGCTGCCCAGTGGCCACCTGGAGCTGCCCAGTGGCCACCTGGAGTTGGGCAGTGGTCACCTGGAGCTGCCCAGTGGCCACAGTGGAGAGAAGGAAGGAGCTGGACATGGCAGGGACAGGGGGACAATGAGGGGACAAGGACATGGGAGTGGTTGGGGACACTGTGGTGGCCACCAAGAGCTGACTTTGGCCACGAGAATTTGGCCAGTGGCCACCAGGAGCTGAATTTGGCCACCAGGATTTGGCCAGTGGCCACCATGGAGTGGTCACAATGAAGAGAAGGAAGGAGCTGGACACTGAGGGACACGGGGACACTGAGGGGACAGGGGACAATGAGGGGACAGGGACATGAAGGGGTTTGGGGACATTTGGTGGCCACCAAGAGCTGAATTGGCCACGAGGATTTGGCCAGTGGCCACCTGGAGCTGCCCAGTGGCCACCGTGACACGCAGAGGGGACAGGGGACAATGAGTGGGGCGGAGGGAGCGCGACAGGGAGGTGACACTGGGGACAGGGAGGTGACAATGAGGTGACAATGAGGTGACAATGAGGTGACAATGGGGACAGGGAGGTGACACTGGCAGGGGACAGGTGACACCAGGGACAGGTGACACTGGGGACAGAGAGGTGACAATGAGGTGACAATGGGAACAGGGAGGTGACACTGGCTGGGAGAGGTGACACTTGGGACAGGTGACAGGTGACACGGGACAGGTGACAAGGGACAGGTGACACAGGTGACAGGGGACAGGTGACAAGGGACAGGTGACACGGGACAGGTGACAGGGGACAGGTGACACAGGTGACAGGGGACAGGTGACACTGGTGACAGGTGACAGGGGACAGGTGACACTGGGGACAGAGAGGTGACAATGAGGTGACAATGGGGACAGGTGACAGGTGACACAGGTGACAGGTGACACAGGTGACAGGTGACAGGTGACAGGGGACAGGTGACACTCACCTGTGGGTTCCTACGGCTCCTTCACCTTCTCGGCCTCCAGCGCGGCCTCCAGGGCCGAGACTGAGGGACACCCAGGGGACACCCAGGGGGACATTTGGGGACACCGCCCAAACCCCAAAATCCCCCAAAATTCCCAAAATTCCCAAAATTCCCCAAAAATTCCCGAAAAATTCCCCAAAATCCCCCCAAAATTGCCCCCAAATCCTCCCAAACCTCCACAAAATCCCACCCACAAAAACCCCCAAATTCCCAAAATTCTCCCCAAAATCACCCCAAAAATTTCCCAAAATCCCCCAAATCCTCCCCAAACCCCAAAATTTCCCTAAATCCCCCAAAATTGCCCCAAAATTGCCCCAAATCCTCCCAAACCTCCACAGAATCCCCCCCACAAAAATCCTCAAAGTTCCCAAAATCCTCCCCAAAATCACCCCAAAATTCCCCAAAATTGCCACAAAATTCACAAAAATTTCCCCAAAATCCCCCAAAACTGCCCAAAATCCTCCCAAACCTCCACAAAATCCCACCCACAAAAATCCCCAAAATTCCCCAAAATTCTCCCCAAAATCACCCCAAAAATTTCCCCAAAATTCCCCCAAAATTGCCACAAAATCCTCCCAAACCTCCACAGAATCTCCCCCACAAAATCCCCAAAATTCCCCAAAATCCTCCCCAAAATCACCCCCAAAAAATCCTCCCAAATCTCCCCCGAAATTAATAATAAAAATCCCAATAAAATAAAATAAATTAAAAAAAATTCTCCCAAAATAAAAATTCCCAAAAATTAAACTAAATCCCTAAAAAAATAATTTAAAATTCCAAAAATTCCTTCAAAAATCCCCAAAAAAATCTCCCCCAAAAAATCCCAAAAGTCCCCCAAAATTAAATAAAATTCCTAAAAAAATTTTATAAAATTCCTTTAAAAAAAACCCACAAAAAATCTCAAAAAAATCCCGAAAAATTAAAATAAAATCCCTAAAAAATAATTTTAAATCCCAAAAATTCCTTAAAAATTCCCCCCCAAAAAATCCCAAAAAATCCCAAAAAAATCTCAAAAAAATCCCCAAAAAATCAAAATAAAATCCCTAAAAAAATAATTTAAAATCCCAAAAATTCCTTTAAAAATCCCCAAAAAATCCTAAAAAATCTCCAAAAAAATCCCCCAAAAATCAAAATAAAATCCCTAAAAAAAAAATTTAAAATCCCAATAATTCCTTAAAAAATCCCCAAAAAATCCCAAAAAATCCCAAAAAATCTCCAAAAAATCCCCAAAAATCAAAATAAAATCACTAAAAAAATAATTTAAAATCCCAATAATTCCTTAAAAATCTCCCAAAAATCCCAAAAAATCCCAAAAAATCTCCAAAAAATCCCCCAAAAATCAAAATAAAATCCTAAAAAATAATTTAAAATCCCAAAAATTCCTTTAAAAATCTCCCAAAAAAATCCCAAAAAATCTCCAAAAAATCCCCAAACAATCAAAATAAAATCCCTAAAAAAATAATTTTAAATCCCAAAATTTCCTTAAAAAATCCAAAAAAAATCCAAAAAAATCCCCAAAAATCCCAAAATCCCCCCAACCCCCGCCCCTCCCCCACTCACTGCGCCGCGCCCCGAGTGTCCCCAGCGCCACCAGCAGCGCCACCAGCAGCGCCACCAGCGCCACCAGCGCCACCAGCGCCACCCTGCGGGGGAGGGGCGAGGCAATATGAGGGCGGCCCCAGGGTGGGGGAGGGGTCCAGGGGCTCGTAGGGATCCTCGTCGGGTGGGGGGAGGGGAGAGCCTGGCGGGGACAGAGGGGACAGTGAGGGGGTGGCACGTGGGGACACTCGGGGACAGCCCTGGTGGCACTTGGGGACACTCGGGGACAGCCCTGGTAGCGCCCAGGGACACCCCTAGGGACATCTAAAGGGGTTGGGGACACTTTTGGTGGCACTTAGGGGACACCTAAAGGGTTGGGGACACCCCTAGTGGCACTTAGGGACACCCTGGGGACATCCTTGGGGACAGGTGAAGGCCACCAGGAATTGGGGACAGCCCTGGGGACATCTCAAGGGGTTGGGGACACCCCTGGTGGCACTTGGGGACACTCGGGGACAGCCCTGGTGGCACTTGGGGACAGTCCTGAGGACATCTAAAGGGGTTGGGGACACTTTTGGTGGCACTTAGGGGACACCTAAAGGGGTTAGGGACACCCTGATGGCACTTAGGGACACTCGGGGACAGCCCTGAGTGGCACTTGGGGACATCCTTAGGGACACCTAAAGGGATTGGGGACACTTTTGGTGGCACTTGGGGACACCTAAAGGGGTTAGGGACAGCCCTGGTGGCACTTGGGGACAGTCCTGAGGACATCTAAAGGGGTTGGGGACACTTTTGGTGGCACTTGGGGACACCTAAAGGGGTTGGGGACAGCCCTGGTGGCACTTGGGGACACTCGGGGACAGCCGTGGTGGCACTTGGGGACATCCTTGGGGACATCTCAAGGGGTTGGGGACACTTGGGGACACCCACAGGGGTTGGGGACAGTCCCCAAGTGCCACCACCCCCTTTGGGGACACCTCCTGGACACCGGGCACAGGGAGGTGACACCGGGCACAGGGAGGTGACACCGGGGACAGGGAGGTGACAATGGGGACACGGAGGTGACACCGGGGACAAGGAGGTGACAATGGTGACAGGGAGGTGACAGTAGGGACAGGTAGGTGACACAGGGGACAGGAGGTGACATTGGGGACAAGGAGGTGACACCGGGCACAGGGAGGTGACAATGGGGGACAGGGAGGTGACACCGGGCACAGGGAGGTGACAATGGGCACAGGGAGGTGACAATGGGGACAGGGAGGTGACACCGGGCACAGGGAGGTGACACCGGGCACAGGGAGGTGACATTGGGCACAGGGAGGTGACAATGGGGACACGGAGGTGACAACGGGGACATCGCCGGCCGTACCTTCCCGGGTCCCCAGGCTTTGTCCAGGGCGGTCTCGACGTTCCCGTACATTGTCCCCAATGTCCCCAGATGTCCCCAAATGTCCCCAAATGTGTCACTGATAACACCCGCAGGGGACAAGGCGGGGGACAGGATGTCCCCTCCCCTCCCCCCCCCAGGGTGGCCTCAGTGTCCCCTCCCCCCGTCCCACAGCGGGGACAGAGGTGGCACCAGGGGACTGTCCCCAAATCCAGGGTGTCACTGTCACCGTGATGTCCCCAAGGTGTCCTTGTCACCAGCGTGTCACTGTCACCGTGATGTCCCCACGGCCAGGGTGTCACTGTCACCAGCGTGTCACTGTCCCCAGGGTGTCCCCAAATCCAGGGTGTCCCCAGGGTGGTGTCCAAGGTGTCACTGTCACCAAAGTGTCCCCAAGGCCAGGGGTGTCCCCAAAGTGGCGTCCAAGGTGTCACTGTCACCCGTGTGTCACTGTCATCAAAGTGTCCCCAAGCCCAGGGTGGTGTCCCCATGGCCAGGGTGTCACTGTCACCGTGATGTCCCCAGGGTGATGTCCCCAAGCCCAGGGTGTCCCCAAGGTGGTGCCCAGGGTGTCACTGTCCCTAGAGTGTCCCCAAAGTGGCATCCAAGGTGTCATTGTCACCAGCGTGTCACTGTCCCCAGGGTGTCCCCATGGTGGTGTCCACACTGTCCCTGTCACCGTGATGTCCCCAGGGCGGTGTCCAGGCTGTCCCTGGTGTCACTGTCACCTGGGTGTCCCCAGGGCGGTGTCCCCGTCCCCAGCGTGGTCTCCAAGGTGTCACTGTCCCCAGGGTGTCCCCCAGGTGGTGCCCGGGGTGTCACTGTCACCACAGTGTCCCCAGTACCGGGGTGTCCCTGTCCCCACTGTCCCTGTCCCTCCCCCACCGCGGGATGTCCCCAAGGGGGCGTGGCCGAGCCACACAGGAAGAGCCAGGGACAATCGGCTGCAGCCAGACCCAGCCACCTCCTTCCTGTCCCCTGTGTCACCTCCTGTCCCCCCTGTCACCTCCTGTCCCCTGTGTCACCTCCTGTCACCTCCTGTCCCCCCTGTGTCCCTCCAGTGTCCCCTCTGTCCCCTCCCGCCGTTGAAGGGACATTGAGGGGACATTGAGGGGACACTGGAGGGACACTGGGGACATTTAGGGGACACTGAGGGGACATTGAGGGGACACTGGAGGGACACTGGCAGGAATGTCCCCGTTCCCATCCCCACAGTTCCCGCCCCCCACACTCAGCCGCGCAGCAATTGGTTGATTCCAGTGATTGACACATAAACGGGCCAATCGCATCACAGAAGTGCTGATTCATCAAAAAGCGGGACTGGCCCATATTCCCTGCATGGTGATTGGCTCAGATTTCTGATTGACAGGCCAACAGACCAATAAGAACAGAGAACCCAGGACCGCACTCAGCCGCGCCTCGATTGGTTTATCAATTTGATTGACACAAGAATACACCAATCAGAACAAAGCGCCGCCCGATCCAGACGAGCGCAGCGGATCCGAATTTCAGGGTCCCCACCCGGATGTTGCGGTCCGCACCCAAATTTTAACATCCTCAGCCAGATGTTGGAGGGTCCCATCACCCCAGGGTCCTCTCCCAGATGTTTGGGTCCATGCCAGATGTCGGGGTGTCCCATCATCCCCAGATGTTGAGACCGCCCCAAACCCCGCCCCTACCCCCCCAATCGGGGCGTGGCTAGGACCCGCCTCGGCCCCGCCCCCAGGAACTCGCCAATCAGCTTGGCCAGGGGCGGGGCCGCTCTCAGGCAGCCAATGGGAGGCGCCGGGCAGGAGGCGGAGCCGAGCCGAGGGCGGAGCCAGCGCAGGTGGGCGGGGCCGAGGCGCGGGTCAGGAACGCGTCACGGGAGCCCCAGAGCAGCAGCGTGGGGGAGGGGGCGGCCTCGCGGGGGACAGGGGTGTCCCTGGGGGGGACAGGGGGACACGGTCAGGGACACACTGGGGACACATTGGGGACATCCTGGGGACATCCTGGGGACACATGGGGACACATTTGGGACATGGGGACAGGGGGCGTCCCTGGGGGGGGGACAGGGGGACACGGTCAGGGACACCTGAGGGACACCTGGGGACATCCCAAATCAACTGGGACCGTCCCAAACCCAACTGGGAACATCCCAAACCCAACTGGGATCAACCCAAACCCAACTGGGATTGTCCCAAACCCAACTGGGATCGTCCCAAACCCAACTGGGACCGTCCCAATCCCAACTGGGAACATCCCAATCCCAACTGGGAAAATCTCAAACCCAAGTGGGACCGTCCCAAACCCAACTGGGATCAACCCAAACCAAACTGAGATCAACCCAAACTCAGCTGGGATCGCCCCCAAACCCAACTGGGAACATCCCAAACCCAACTGGGATCAACCCAAACCCAACTGGGATCGTCCCAAACCCAACTGGGAAAATCTCAAACCCAAGTGGGATCAACCCAAACCAAACTGGGATCAACCCAAACCCAACTGGGACCGTCCCAAACCCAACTGGGACCGTCCCAATCCCAACTGGGACCGTCCCAATCCCAACTGGGGTGGTCCCAGCCCCGCCCCCGGCCCCACCCACCGGAAGAGGTTTCGGTAGAAGTGCAGGGGGGGGCTGAGCCCCCCGGGCTGGGAGAGGCTGAACAGGTACAGGTCCAGTTCCTGCTGCGAGAGCCGCGCGCTGGTCCTGGATCCCAGTCTGGGCACTGGTCAGGAACGTCCTCACCAGCTGTAGGGGACACCCGGGGGGGACACGGGGCTGGGAGGGGACAGCACCCCAAAATTCGGGGCAAAATGGGGGCTGGGGTGCCAGCACCCCAAAATTCAGGACAAAATGGGGGCTGGGGGGACAGCACCCCAAAATTCGGGACCAAATGGGGCTGGGGTGCCAGGACCCCAAAATCGAGGATGAAATGGGGGCTGGAAGGTGCCAGGACCCCAAAATTCGGGGCAAAATGGGGTTTGGGGGTGCCAGGACCCCAAAATCGGGGATGAAATGGGGGCTGGAAGGTGCCAGGACCCTGAAATTTGGGACAAAGTTCGGGCTGGGTGGTACCAAACCACCCAAAATTAGGGACAAAAATGGGGAAGTGGGGACTGGGTGGCACCAAAACCCTGAAAATTTGGGGATAAAGCGGGGGGAAAAATGACAAAATGGAGGACACGAGAGTCTGAGTGACTTTGGGAAACTGGGGACACTCGAGGACATCAGCCCCCCAAGAAACTGGGGACAAACTGGGGAAACTGGGACTGAGTGGCACCAGGAGCCTGAAACTGGGGGCAAGGTGAGGGAAATGGGGGCTGGGTGGGTGCCAAACCCCCAAAATTTAGGACAAAGAGCTCTGGGTGCCACCAAAGCCCCGAAACTGGGGACAAAGAGGGGGACACGAGGTCTGGGTGGTGCCACCACCTCCTGAACTTGGGGACAAGAGAGGGAACCACGACATTTTGGGGTCAGGCGGTGCCCCCTTTGGGGTGGGAGATGGCACTGAGGGGACAGGAGGGGACAGGAGGGGACAGGGAGGGACAGGGAGGGACAGGAGGGGACAGGGAGGGACAGGAGGGGACAGGAGGGACAGGAGAGGACAGGGAGGGACAGGAGGGGTCAGGAGGGGACAGGGAGGGACAGGAGGGGACAGGAGGGGACAGGGAGGGGACAGGGAGGGGACAGGAGGGGACAGGGGGAGGGACAGGAGGGGGTCGGGAGGGGACAGGAGGGACAGGAGGGGACAGGGGGGACAGGAGGGGACAGGGAGGGACAGGAGGGGTCAGGAGGGGACAGGAGGGGACAGGAGGGGTCAGGGAGGGGACAGGGAGGGACAGGGAGGGGACAGGAAGGGACAGCAGGGGACAGGGAGGGGACAGGAGGGGACAGAGGGGACAGGAGGGGACAGGAGGGGACAGAGGGGACAGGAGGGACAGGAAGGGACAGGAGGGGACAGGAGGGGGACAGAGGGGACAGGAGGGGACAGGAGGGGACAGAGGGGACAGGAGGGGACAGGGAGGGGACAGGAGGGGACGGGGAGGGGACAGAGGGACAGGGCTGACCTGGAAGTCACCCAGGGACAGCAGCAGCTCGGGCAGCCAGGGCAGCTGGAACAGGAAAATGTAACAGGAGCGGAGCAGCTTCGGCGGGTGACGGGCTGTGAACGCTGGGGACAGCGACAGGGACGTTGGGGACATTGGGGACAGCGACAGGGACGTTGGGGACAGGGATGGGGACAGGGACAGGGACAGGGAGAGCATCGGGTCACCGCGGGGACAGGGACAGTGTGGGACAGGGACAGGGGGACAGGGATGGGGACAGGGACAGGGCCACCATGGGGTCACCATGGGGACAGGGACAGAGGATACAGGGACAAGGAGAGGGGACAGGGAGGGGTCACCGTGGGGACAGGGAAAGGGCCACCACAGGAACAGGCTCAGAGCCACCACAGGGCCACCAAGGGTCAAGGACAAGGTCACCGTGGGGTTACTGCAGGGATGGGGACAGGGACAGGGGACGGGGGCCACCACAGGGTCAGGGACACGGACAGAGCCACCACAGGGCCACCATGGGGACACAAACGTGGTGGGGCCACCAAGAGGAGTGGCACCCGATGACAAGCGGCCACCAGAGATGTCACCAGCCAATGTCACGATGACACGGGGAGGTGACAACCAGTGGCCTCGGCCACTCGATGTCCCCACAGTGCCACCTCCCCCACGACCTCTGTGCCACCCCACCCTCAATGTCCCAGTGTCCTCAATGTCCCCAGTGTCCCCAGTGTCCCCAATGTCCCCAGTGTCCTCAATGTCCCCAATGTCCCCAATGTCCCCAGTGTCCCCAGTATCCTGTGTCCCCAGTGTCCCCCATGTCCTCACGCATGTCCCCAACACCCTGATGCCCCCAATGTCCCCACTGTCCTCAATGTCCCTCCCTGTCCCTGCTGCTCCCATTATCCCCAATGTCCCCAATACCCCAGAATCACGCAGTGTCCCCAATGTCCTCCAACGTCCCCACACTGTTCCCAGTGTCCCCAGTGTCCCAAATATCCTCCAGTGTCCCCAATGTCCCCCAGTGTCCCCAGTGTTCCCAGTGTCCCCAGTATCCCCAATGTCTCCAATATTCCCCAATGTCCCCAGTGTCCCCAATGTCCCCAATGTCCCCAGTGTCCCCAATATCCCCAGTGTCCCAATGTCCCCAGTGTCCCCAGTATCCTGTGTCCCAGTGTCCCCAATATCCCCAGTGTCCCCACTGCCCCCAGTATCTCCAATCCTCCCAATCCCCACTGTCCCAAATATCCTCCTGTCCCCAATCCCCCGTGTCCCCAGTGTCACCTGCCATCACCCCCAGCTGTGGTAGCGTCCATCACCACCAGTTTCTCCACCAGCTGCGGGTGACTCGATGCCACCTCCCAGGCCAGGACCCCTCCCCAGTCGTGCCCCACCGGGACGCAGCGCGGGGTCCCCGCCAGCGTCCCCAGCGCCTCGATGACGTCGCGGATGTCCCCGAGCAGCAGCTCCAGCCGGTAGCTGTCCCGGCCCCGCGGCTTCTCCGAGGCCCCGCAGCCGCGCAGGTCCAGCGCCACCACCGGAACCGCGCGCCGAACTCGTGCAGCAGGTGGCGCCAGCAGAACCTGGGACACGGGGACAGGGGACAGGGGCGTGGGGACACCTGGGGACACGGGGACAGGAGTATGGGGGCATGGGGACACCTGGGGACAGGGGTGTGGGGACATGGGGACACCTGGGGACACGGGGACAGGAGTATGGGGGCATGGGGACACCTGGGGACACCTGGGGACACCTGGGGACACGAGCGTGGGGACACCTGGGGACACGTGGGGACACGGGGACAGGGGTGTGGGGACATGGGGACACCTGGGGACACGGGGACAGGGTGTGGGGACACCTGGGGACACCTGGGGACACGGGGACAGGGGTGTGGGGACATGGGGACACCTGGGGACACGGGGACAGGGGGTGTGGGGACACGTGGGGACACCTGGGGACACGGGGACAGGAGCGTGGGGGGCATGGGGACACCTGGGGACACCTGGGGACACGGGGACAGGGGTGTGGGGGCACCTGGGGACACCTGGGGACACGGGGACAGGGGCGTGGGGACACCTGGGGACACCTGGGGACACGTGGGGACACGGGGACAGGAGCGTGGGGACACCTGGGGACACGGGGACAGGGGTGTGGGGACACCTGGGGACACGGGGACAGGGGTGTGGGGACACCTGGAGACACCTGGGGACACCTGGGGACACAGGGACAGGAGCGTGGGGACACCTGGGAGACACCTGGGGACACGTGGGGACACGGGGACAGGAGTATGGGGGCATGGAGACATCTGGGGACACCTGGGAACAGGGGACACGGGGATGGACAGGAGCGTGGGGACATGGGGATACCTGGGGGACACGTGGGGACACGGGGACAGGAGCGTGGGGGCATGGGGACACGTGGGGACACCTAGGGACACCTGGGAACAGGGGACACGGGGATGGACAGGAGCAGGGGGACATGGAGACACCTGGGGACACCTGGGGACACGGGGACAGGGGTGTGGGGACATGGGGACACGTGGGGACACGTGGGGACACGAGGATGGACGGGAGAGTGGGATACAAGGGGACACTGGGACAGGAACGTGAGGACACCTGGGGACACCTGGGGACACCTGGGGACAAACACGGAGACAGGGGCGTGGGGGCATGGGGACACCTGGGGGGCATCTGGGGACATTTAAAGGGACCCACAGGACACCTGGGGACACCTGAGTGACACTTGGGGACACCTGGTGGGGCAGTTGGGGGACACTTGAGGGCCCTTGGCGACACTCAGGGACACCTGGGGACACTTGGTGACACTTGGGGACACCTGGGGGACACCACGGAAAACATGGGGACACCCGGGTGACATTTTGGGGACATCCGGGGACACTTGGGGAGCAAGAGACACCTGGGGACACCTGGGGACATGAGGACACCTGGGGACACTTAGGTGGCACTTGGGGACATTAGGAGACACTGGGGACACGCACCAGTTCTGGGAAGCCGTGCAGCAGCAGCATCAGGGGGGCGTCAGGGGACCCCGAGTGACGTAATGGAGGCGGAGCCCCGAGCCCTGGGGACACCGGGTGACAATGGGGTGACAACGAGGTGACAATGGGGACAGAGGGGTGAGGACACCCCCAAATCAACCCCTCAAAGGCCCCAAAATCCTCCCAAATCCATCCAGGACACACCAAAAATCCATTCAAGATGCCCCAAAATCCCCCTAAAGGCCCCAAAATCTGGCCCAAATCCATCCAGGACACCCCAAAATCCTCCCAAAGACCCCAAATTCACACCAAAGACCCCCAAAATCCCCCCAAATCCACCCAGGACACCCCAAAATCCACCTCAGACCCTCGACAACCTTCCAGGAACCCCCAAATCCTCCCCAAATCATGAAAATCCCCACCCAATCCCCAACACCCCCAAAATCCCCCAAACACCCCCAAATTCCCCCAAATCCCCCAGGACCCCCCAGAATCCCCCAGGACCCCCACAACCCCTCAGACCCCTCTGGAACCTTCCAGGAACCCCCTCAACACCCCAAACCTCCCGAAAATTCCCCAGATCCCCCAGGACCCCCAAAATCCCCCCAGGACCCCCAAAATCCCCCAGGACCCCCACAACCCCTCAGACCCCTCTGAAACCTTCCAGGAGCCCCCTCAAAGCCCCCAAACCTCCCCGAAAATTCCCCAGATCCCCCCAGGACCCCCAAAATCCCCCAGGACCCCCAAAAATCCCCCAGGACCCCCCACAACCCCCTCAGACCCCTCTGGAACCTTCCAGGAGCCCCCAAAGCTCCCAAACCTCCCCGAAAATTCCCCAAATCCTTCCAACACCCCCAAATCTCCCCGAAAATTCCCCAAATCCTCCCAACACCCCCCAAATCCCCCAGGACCCCAAAATCCCCAGGACCCCCAGCCCCCGGACCTGCAGCCGCAGGTGCCGGTGCTCCCAAATCTGCCGTCGGCCAGCCCGGGCGGGGCCGCGTCCCTGCGGTGCCACCGGAACGCGGCGCGGGGCCCGAGGCGCAGCAGCAGCGCCGCCGCCCAGAGCCCGAACGCCGCCGCCGCGGCCACCGCGGCCACCGCCAGCGCCCCCCGGGCCAGCAGCGCCCGCAGCGCCAGCAGCGCCCGCGGCAGGGCCAGCAGCAGGGACAGCAGGCGGCGCGGCATGGCGACACCGGGACAGCGGGACAGCTGGGGACAGAGGATAGGGCTTGGGGACACCGGGGTACAGCTAGGGACACCTGGGGACACAGGGACAGCTGGGGACAGAGGGACAGGGCATGGCGACACCGGGGACACCGGGACAGCTGGGGTACAGCTGGGACAGCCGGGACAGCTGGGGTACAGCTGGGGACACCTGGGGACACAGGGACAGGGCATGGGGACACAGGGACACTTGGGGACAGCCGGGGTACAGCTGGGGACACCTGGGGACACAGGGACAGGGCATGGGGACACCGGGGACAGCCGGGGACACCTGGGGACACAGACACAGGGCTTGGGGACACTTGGGGACAGCTGGGGACAGCTGGGGACACAGGGACGGGGCATGGGGACAGCTGGAGACAGCTGGGAACACAGGGACACAGGGACAGGGCTTGGGGACACAGGGACGGGGCATGGGGACAGCATGGGGACAGCACGGGGACAGCCGGGGACATCTGGGGACACAGGGACAGGGCATGGGGACACCGGGGACACTGGGGTACAGCTGGAGACAGCTGGGAACACAGGGACAGGGGCGTGGGGACAAATGGGGACAGCCGGGGACATGGGGGTGGGAGTGTCAGGCCAGGTGGGGACACCTGGGGACAACACTAGGGACACGGGGGTGGCCCCCACCTTAGGGAACACCTGGGGACACCAGGTGACAACGCTGAGACAGCAGGGGACACGGGGACACCTGGAGTGCCACCCCGAGGTGTCCCTGTCACAGGGTGACCTCATCACCAGTGTCCCAACCCGTCTGCAGGGTGTCCCCCTTGTCCCCATTGTCCCCGCGGCCTCCACAGTGTCCCCAAAGCCCTCAGAGTGTCCCCCTGTCCCCCCAGTGTCCCCAAAGCCCCCAGTGTCCCCCTGCCGCCCCAGTGTCCCCATTGTCCCCAAACCGCCCCCACTGTCCCCCTGTCCCCCCAGTGTCCCCAGTGTCCCCACCTTGTCCCCAGAGTCTCGGCGCTGCCGCTGCCGGGATGTGTCACCGCCTGTCCCAATTCCGGGTGGCACCGCCCGGGTGGCACCGTCAGGAACGTCACCACCCCAGGGTGTCACCACTCCTTGGATGTCACCACCCCAGTGTCACAATCCCCAGAGTGTCACCGTTCCCAGGGTGTCACCATTCCTGGGATGTCACCATGCCCTGGGTGGCACTGCCAGGGGTGTCACCATCCTGGATGTCACAACCCCCAGGGTGGCACTGCCAGGGATGTCACCATCCCCAGACTGCCACCACCCCCGGGGTGTCACCAATCCTTGGATGTCACCACCCCCAGTGTCACAACCCCCAGAGTGCCACCACCCCCAGAATGTCACCATCCCCAGGGTGGCACTGTCTGGATGTCACCATGCCCTGGATGTCACCGCTCCCAGGTTGTCACCACCCCAGAGTGTCACCACCCCGGGGTGTCACCATTCCTTCAGTGTCACCACCCCGGATGTCACCATCCCTGAGTGGCCCCATCAGAGGTGTCACCATCCCTGGGTGTCACCATCCCCTGGGTGTCACCGTTCCATGGGTGTCACCGTGTCCAGGGTGGCACTGTCAGGGTGTCACCGTCCCCGGTGTCACCGTTCCTTGGATGTCACCGCCCCCGGGTGGCACCGCCACAGCCCCGAGGTGCCACATCAGGGGTGACCGCCTGTCCCTGTCCCTGTCCCCGGAGTGTCACGACATCGGGGTGTCCCAGTGTCCCTGTCCCCAGGGTGTCACGACATCGGGGTGTCCCAGTGTCCCTGTCCCCAGGGTGTCACGACATCGGGGTGTCCCTGTCGCTGTCCCCGGAGTGTCACGACATTGGCGTGTCCCTGTCGCTGTCCCCGTCCGCAGCTGTCGCGACATTGAGCCGTCCTTGTCACCGCTGCGGCCGCGCTCCAATCCCGCCTCTCGCTGTCCCCCGCTGTGTCCCGCGCCCTGTCCCCGCCCCGCCTCTATCGCGACATTGCTGTCGCTGTCACACCCCGGGGAGGGGAGGGGGGGGGTTGTCCCCGCCACCTCTGTCGCGACAGCGCGGGGCTCCCGCCGCCACCACCGACCTGTCGCGGCTGCGGGGGGGCTCTGCCGGCCCGGGGGTGGCACCGCGGCGCTTCTGTCGCTTCTGTCGCTTCTGTCGCGATCGCGGCGCTGCCGCCGCCCCTCCCCCCCCCCGCGGCGCCGCTTCCGCCTCAACTCGCGGCGGCCCCGCCCCGAGCGCTGATTGGAAGGTGAGGAAAAGGGGGCGGGGCGATCCATGAACAGCCAATGAGCGCGCGGGGGCGGGGCCAGGAACGGCCGAAGGGGCGGAGCCTCCACGGGCGGATTTGGCGCATTTTTAGGTTTTTGTTTTTCTCTTCCCTTTTTTTTACTTTTTGTGGTTTTTTTGTTTCCCCCCCCGTTTGTTCTTTTTAGTTCTATCTTGTTTTGTCGCTTTCGTGTCTTTTGGTGACTTTTTATCTTCCCAAATTTATTTATTTCTAAATTTTTGACCCTTTTTTCCTTATTTTTAACCTTTTTTCCCCCTTTTTCCTTCAATTTCTCCCCCTTTTCCCTTTCCCCTCCTTTTTGTATTTTTGACCATTTTTAACCCTTTTTTCGGCCTTTTCTTATTTTTTCATCCCCCCAATTTTCCTCTTTTTCCTCCTTTTCCCATTTTTACAAATTTAAATCTTCCCAATTTTAAAATTCAATGGAGATTTCAATGGAAATCTCAAATTTTATGCATTTAAGGCCTGAAACCGAATGCTTAAAATTGAAAAATTCAATTTCAATGGAAATCTGAATTCCTGTGCACTTTGACTTTAAAATTCCCCAACTTCTTACTTCGAAAATTTCAATTTTTTGTCGATTTTAGAACAAATTTTGATTTTTTAAAATTGAAAAAAAAATTTAAAACATCAAAATGCCAAATTTTAAAATTCCCAATTTTTGTGGATTTCCACTAAAAACTTCAAAACGTGAAAATTCCAGTTTCTGTCATTTTAAGTTAAAACCTCAAATCCTGGAAATTTCAATTGAAAATTCCCATTCGAACGGAAATATTTTAAATATTAATTCGATTTTTTTTTTCCTTCCACCCCCCAATTCTCCCCCCCTCTCCCCACCTCAAATTTTCTGGGATTTTGGGATAAAAACGGGGCCGAAAAACCCGAAAATTCCGTTGTGGTTTTTTTTTTTTTTTTTTGGTGTTTTTATACAAAACCAAACTCGCAGCGTTTTTATTCCACGATCGGCAAAACCCCGGCGCGGGAATTCCGGGGGAAAAAAAAAAACCTCGGGATTGGCACCGACGGGGACCCCAACCCAAATAAAATTAATTAATTATTAATAATTAATAAAACCCCGGGTGGGGAGGGGGGGAAGAAACGGGGAGAATTCCCGGGATTTTGGGCAAAAAAGGGGATTTATATAAAATAAAATTTAAAAAATGAATTTAAAACGGGTGGAAAAAATGGGAATAATAAAAAAAATTCCGGGCTCGGCGGCGATTTTGGGGGAAAAAAGGGGAAATTGGGGAAAAGGGGGAGGGGAGGGAGGGGAAGGAGGAGGGAAAAGGGAAATATAAAAAATTTAGGGGTTTATAAAAATTGGGGGGAAAATGAGGAAAAAATTGGGGAAAAAAGGGGATTTTGAAGGGAGAAATTCAAATTAAAAAAAGAGAAACGGAAGAATGAAGAGAGAGAATGAAAAAGGAAATCAAGGGGAAAATAAAAATGAAATTCTGGGGGAAGGGAAATAAAAAAAGAGAAAAAAAGTGGGAGAAAATGGGAAAAATTTGGGAAAATTAAAAAAGGGAAGGGGGCAGAAGGAGGAAAAAAGAATCAGGGAAAAATCAGGGAAAAAATAATAAAAATGGGAGAAAAAGGGAAAAAATAAAATTAGAAAAAAGGGGAAAAGATCAGGAAAAAAAGTGGGGAGAAGTTTTTAAAAATTGGGAAAAAAAAGGGAAAAAAGATCATGAAAAAATTTTTAAAAAATCAGGAAAAACTGAAAAAGAATCAGCAAAAAGAGGAAAAAAATCAGGAAAAAACTGAGAAAAATCAGGGGAAAAAGAGGAAGTTTTGGAAAAGGAAGAAAATTTTAAAACAAGGAGGAAAAAAAGTGGGAAAGGAGGAAAAATTCCAGGAAAAGGCGAAGGGGGAAAGTCCCTGAGGCAGCGAGGTGGGGAGGGCCGAGCCCCTCCCCCCATCACCCCTCCCCCCCAAATTCCTCCCCAAAAAGCCCCAAATCCACCCAAATCCAGCCCAAAAAATCGGGAATTTTCTCCCTTTTTTTTTCTTCGCCCGGCGCCGGAAAAAACCGAAACTTAAAACCGGCAAAAAAATTCCAAAAATCCGTGAAAAAAATAGAGAAAAAAAAAAAAGAAAAGAAAATCCCAGGAATTCCCAGGAATTTTTATGGTTTTTTTTTTAGTGTGAAAAACAGGGAAAAGAGGGAAAAATAAAAATTGGAATTCGGGGTAAGGCAGCCCCGCCCCGCTCCCATTCCCGAATTTTTTCCAATATTTAACGGAGAGTCTGAACTTTGTTTTTGTTTTTTTTGTTGGTTTTCTTTTTTTTTGGCCAGGAAAAAAAAGGAAAACAGAGGAAAAAAAAAAAAAGGAATTTTTGTTTTTTGATATTTTTCCATGGGCTTTTTTTTTTTCCGGGTGGAATTTTTTTTTTTGTGTTGGGTTTTTGTTTTTTTCTTTTTTTTTTTTTGGGAAAGAGTCAAAATTCCGGCCGAATCGCCTCTCCTAGAAAAGATTCTCCTCGAAAATCGCCAGGAGGTCGCTCTGGAAGTTCATGTCGATCGTTGTCGCCATCTGCCAAAAAACAAAAACAGGAAAAATCGGAAAAATAATCCTGGAATTCTAAAATTTTTCCCCACTTTTTGAGTCATTTTGGCTTTTGGGTAATTTCAGGGTGTTTTTTGTAATTTTTGGATTTTTCGGTCATTTCTGGGTTTTTTGGGTTATTTCCAGTTTTGTTTGGGTCATTTCTGTTTTTTTTTTTTTTTGGTGGTTTTTGGGGCCGTTTCTGGGTTTTTGGGTTATTTCTGGCTTTTTAAACAATTTCTGTGGTTTTTTTCTGGTGGTTTTGGGTAATTTCCAAAGTTTTTGTGGTTTTTGGGCCATTTCTGGGTTTTTTGGTGTTCTTTGGGTTGTTTCTGGCTTTTGTAATTTTGGGGTTTTTTTTGGTGGTTTTTCGGTCATTTCCAGGTTTTTGTTGGTGTTTTTTGGGTTTGATTATTTTACCCCATTCTTGGGACCACCCTGATTATTTAACCCAGTTTTGGGACCTTTTTTCCAGAATATTCCGATTATTTTAACCCATTTTTGGAAACATTCTGATTATTTTATCCCATTTTCAGGACTCTTTTCCCCACTTTTTCCAGGAATATTCCGTTTATTTCACCCCATTTTCGGGATCCCTTTTCAGGAATATTCTGATTATTTTCCCACATATTCAGGATCCTTTTTCAGGAATATTCAGATTATTTTACCCCATTTTTGGAGACCCTTTTTCAAGAATATTCCTGGTATTTCACCCCATTTTTGGGACCTTTTTCCCCCCACTTTTTGGGAACATTCCTGTTATTTTTCCCCATTTTTTAGGGATCCTTTTTCAGGATTATTCCTGTTATTTTTCCCCATTTTTGGGACCCTTTCCCCCATTTTTTTGGGAACGTTCCCATTATTTTACCCCATTTCTGGGACCCTTTTCCCACTTTTTTTCAGAATAGGCCGATTATTTTACCTCATTTTTGGAGACCCTTTTCAGGAACATTCCCATTATTTTTCCCCATTTTGGGACCCTTTCCCCCATTTTTTGGGGAACATCCCCATTATTTTTCCCCATTTTTGTGACCCTTACCCCCCATTTTTTGGGGAACAGTCCCATTATTTTCCCCCATTTTCGGGACCTTTTCCCCCATTTTTGGGAACATCCCCGTTATTTTACCCCATTTTGGGACCCTTTTCCCCCATTTTTGGGAACATCCCCATTATTTCCCCAATTTTTGTGACCCTTACCCCCCATTTTTTGGGAACATCCCCGTTATTTCTCCCCATTTTCGGGACTCTTTTCCCCATTTTTTGGGAACATCCCCGTTATTTCTCCCCATTTTTGTGACCCTTACCCCCCATTTTTTGGGAACATCCCCATTATTTCTCCCCATTTTGGCCCCCCCGCTGTGACGTTAACCCTTTGCTCACAGCTTCCCGGCGCCTCCTCTCCTGCTCCCTCTTGCGCGCCATCTCCGCTGCTGGTCCAGCATGGACTGGGAGCTCTGGGAGCTCTGGGGCTGCGAGGCGGCGCCCGAGCGGCCGACACCGCACCGGCACCGGCACAGCGCCCCGCGCCGGGCGCCCGGCGGCTGCTGCTGCTCCTGGCGCCGCCGCACCTCCTCGTGCACCCGCCCGGGCCTGCTCCAGGGCCTCCTCGTCCTCCGGGTCCTGGGGAGTGACCACAGTGACCACACTGACCGTGAGTGACCACAGTGACCAGAGTGACCACACTGACCATGAGTGACCAGAGTGATCAGGAGTGACCACAGTGACCACAGTGACCAGAGTGACCATGAACCCCACCCAGAACCTCCTCGTGCACCCGCCCGGGTACCTGCTCCAGGGCCTCCTCGTCCTCCGGGTCCTGGGGAGTGACCACAGTGACCAGGAGTGACCACACTGACCACAGTGACCATGAACCCCCACCCAAAACCTCCTCGTGCACCCGCCGGGTACCTGCTCCAGCGCCTCCTCGTCCTCCGGGTCCTGGGGAGTGACCAGAGTGACCACACTGACCACACTGACCATGAGTGACCAGGAGTGACCAGAGTGACCATGAACCCCCACCCAGAACATCCTGTGCACCCCAGCCTGTTCCAGTGCCTCCTCGTCCTCCTGGGTCCTACAGAGTGACCACAGTGACCAGGAGTGACCACACTGACCATGAGTGACCATGAGTGACCATGAGTGACCATGAACCCCCACCCAGAACCTCCTCGTGCACCCGCCGGAGCCTGCTCCAGCGCCTCCTCGTCCTCCCGGGTCCTGGGGAGTGACCAGGAGTGACCACACTGACCATGAGTGACCACACTGACCACAGTGACCATGAACCCCACCCAAAACCTCCTCGTGCACCCGCCGGGCCTGCTCCAGGGCCTCCTCGTCCTCCCGGGTCCTACAGAGTGACCAGAGTGACCAGAGTGACCAGGAGTGACCACACTGACCACAGTGACCATGAGTGACCAGAGTGACCATGAACCCCACCCAGAACCTCCTCGTGCACCCGCCGGGCTGCCTGCTCCCAGGGCCTCCTCGTCCTCCCGGGTCCTACAGAGTGACCAGGAGTGACCACACTGACCGTGAGTGACCACACTGACCATGAGTGACCATGAACCCCACCCAGAACCTCCTGTGCACCCGCCGGGCTCTGCTCCAGGGCCTCCTCGTCCTCCCGGTCCTGGGGAGTGACCAGGAGTGACCAGAGTGACCACACTGACCATGAGTGACCACAGTGACCACACTGACCACAGTGACCATGAACCCCCACCCAGAACCTCCTCGTGCACCCGCCGGGCGCCTGCTCCAGGGCCTCCTCGTCCTCCCGGGTCCTGGGGAGTGACCAGAGTGACCAGGAGTGACCGAGAGTGACCAGGCAGGGTGACCGTGCTGCGCGCTGGCCGGCAGCTCTGGCACATCTGGTGATGTTTGTGCCGTTCCTGCTGGTTTTGGTGGTGACTGTGCAGTGCCTGGTTGTGTTTGTGGTGCTGTGGTGGTGCTTTGGTGATGGCTGCGATGTTTCTGGTGGTGTTTGTGGGGTTCCTGTGGTGTTTGTACAGTTACTGGCTGCGTTTCTGGTGTTCCCGGCAATTTGGGGATGATTGTAGAATTCCTGCTGGTGTTTCTGGTGGCGTTGGTGCTGTGTTCCTAGTGATGTTTCTGGTGTTTCTGGTGTCCCTGCTGCTGTCCCTGGTGTTCTGTCTGTGTCCCTGGTGTCCCTGCTGGTGTTCCTGGTGTTCTGGTGTCCCTGCTGGTGTCCCTGGTGCTCTCTCTGTGTCCCTGCTGCTCTATGTCCCTGCTGCTCCCTCTGTGTCCCTGCTGGTGTCCCTGCTGGTGTTCCTGGTGCTCTCTCTGTGTCCCTGGTGATGTCCCTGCTGCTCTGTGTCCCTGGTGTTCTGTGTCCCTGCTGCTCTGTCTGTGTCCCTGGTGATGTCTCTGTGTCCCTGGTGATGTCCCTGCTGCTCTCTGTGTCCCTGCTGCTCTCTCTGTGTCCCTGCTGCTCGCTCTGTGTCCCTGGTGATGTCCCTGCTGCTCTCTCTGTGTCCCTGGTGATGTCCCTGCTGCTCTCTCCGTGTCCCTGCTGCTCTCTCCGTGTCCCTGCTGCTCTGTGTCCCTGGTGCTCTCTGTGTCCTGGTGCTCTCTCTGTGTCCCTGGTGCTCTCTGTGTCCCTGCTGCTCTGTGTCCCTGCTGCTCCCTCTGTGTCCCTGCTGGTGTTCCTGGTGCTCTCTCTGTGTCCCTCGTGTTCTCTCTGTGTCCCTGCTGCTCTCTGTGTGTCCCTGGTGATGTCCCTGCTGCTCTCTCCGTGTCCCTGCTGCTCTCTCCGTGTCCCTGCTGCTCTCTCCGTGTCCCTGCTGCTCTCTCCGTGCCCCTGCTGCTCTCTCTGTGTCCCTGCTGCTCTGTGTCCCTGGTGCTCTCTCTGTGTCCCTGCTGCTCTCTCTGTGTCCCTGGTGCTCTCTCTGTGTCCCTGCTGCTCTCTCTGTGTCCCTGCTGCTCTCTCTGTGTCCCTGCTGCTCTCTCTGTGTCCCTGCTGCTCTCTCTGTGTCCCTGCTGCTCTGTGTCCCTGCTGCTCTCTCTGTGTCCCTGCCGTTCTGTGCCCCTACTGCTCTCTCTGTGTCCCTGCTGCTCTGTGTGTGTCCCTGCCGTTCTGTGCCCCTACTGCTCTCTCTGTGTCCCTGGTGATGTCCCTGCTGCTCTGTGTGTGTCCCTGCTGCTCTCTCTGTGTCCCTGGTGATGTCCCTGCTGCTCTGTGTCCCTGCTGCTGTGTCCCTGGTGCTCTCTGTGTGTCCCTGCTGCTCCCTCTGTGTACCTGCTGGTGTTCCTGGTGCTCTCTCTGTGTCCCTCGTGTTCTCTCTGTGTCCCTGCTGCTCTCTCTGTGTCCCGTCCGTTCTGTGTCCCTGCTGTTTTGTCCGTGTCCCTGCCCCTTGTCCCCGTCCCCGCTGCGCTCTCACCTCATCCTCTCCTGCTCCCTCCTCAGCCGCTCCTTCTCCCTCTCCACCTGCTCGGCCTGCGCCTTCAGCGCCTTCTCGCGCTCCTCCTTCTCGCGCGCCGCGCGCTTGAACTGCTCGAAGGAGTCGCTCGAGGACTTGGCCGCGGCCGCCGGCGCCGCCGGGTGCTTCTGCACCAGCGACGCCCACGAGCCCATGTTCTTGATCTTCAGGTCCTGCGGGGGCGGGGCACAGGCTGGGATCTGCTGGGATCTGCTGGGATCTGCTGGGATCTACTGGGGTCTGCCAGGGCTGGGACCCACCCAGGGATGGGATCTGCTGGGATCTGCCAGGGCTGGGATCTGCTGGGATCTGCTGGGGTCTGCCAGGGCTGGGATCTGCTGGGATCTACTGGGGTCTGCCAGGGCTGGGACCCACCCAGGGATGGGATCTGCTGGGATCTACTGGGGTCTGCCAGAGCTGGGACCCACCCAGGGATGGGATCTGCTGGGATCTACTGGGGTCTGCCAGAGCTGGGACCCACCCAGGATGGGATCTGCTGGGATCTGCTGGGATCTGCCAGGGCTGGGATCCACCCGGGGCTGGGATCTGCTGGGACCCACCCAGGGCTGGGACCCACCTGGGACTGGGATCTGCTAGGGATGGGATCTGCCAGGGATGGGATCTGCCAGGGATGGGATCAACGGGGATCCACCCGGGGATGGGATCTGCTGGGATTTACCAGGGCTGGAACCCACCCAGGGATGGGATCCACTAGGATCCACCCAGGAGTGGGATCAACTGGGATCCACACAGGGATGTGATCTTATGGGATCCACCCAGGGCTGGGATCTGCTGGGATCTACCAGGGCTGGGAATCCACCCAGGGCTGGGAATCCACCCAGGGCTGGGATCTACTCAGAGCTGGGATCTGCTGGGATCTGCCAGGGCTGGGACCCACCCAGGGATGAGATCCACTCAGAGCTGGGATCTGCTGGGAACTGCCAGGGGTGGGATCTACTGGGGTCTGCCAGGACCCACCCAGGGCTGAGATCCACCCAGGGCTGGGATCCACTAGGATCTACCAGGACCCACCCAGGGCTGGGATCTGCTTGGATCTGTCAGGGGATCTGCCAGGATCCACCCAGGGCTGGGATCTGCCAGGATCCACCCAGAGCCCTGGGAACTTCCATGGGATCTGCTGGGGTCTACCAGAAATGGGGTGGGATCCATAGGATCATCCAGAACCTCCACGGCTCTGGTGGAATCCCTGGGATGGATCCACCAGGATCCAAGGACTTTGTCCCAAGGACCAAGATCCAATCTGGAGCTCCTTGGGTCTGACTGGATCCCATGGAGGGTCGGGTGGATCCCATGGATTTGGGGACCCCCAAATCCAATCTGGAGCCCCCTGGGTCTGACTGGATCCCAGGGGATCCCAAATCCAACCCTGGAGCTCGCCAGACCCTTTTCCATCCCACCCTCCCCATTTTTTGGGGCAGGAACCCCCTGAATCCCAACCCCACCCCAAGAGTGCCAAACCTGACACTTCCTTAGGATTTTTTTTTTAATTTGAGGATTTTTTTTCCCCTCAAAACTTGATTTTTTTTTGGTTTTTTTTTACCTTTTTGGGGGCCACGGGGGTTTTGGGCTCCGGTTTCTGCCGCTCCTTGTCGGGGGCGGGCGGGGTTTGCTCCGGGGGTCGGATCACGGGCCGGGGTCCTGCCCCCTCCAGGGGCTTCAGCTCCGGCCCTGCAACCCCAAAAAAACCCAAAAATCCGGAATCAGGGGGATCCCGAGCCCAAAAATTGGAATTATTGAGATTTTAGATGCCAAAATTGGAATTATGGGGATTTCCAGTTCCAAGAATTGAAATTCTGGGGATTTGTGGACCCAAAATTGGGAGTTATGGAGATTTCTTGGCATTTTTCTATCTCCCCATAAAACTTTATGGGATTTTTGGGGGGGTTTTCCCCCCCATAAATTTTACAGGATTTTTCCCTCTCCCCATAAAACTTTATGGGATTTTTTTTTTTTGCCTCCATGAATTTTATGGCGTTTTCCTCTCTCTTAATGAAACTTTATGGGATTTTTTTTTGTTTTTTGGGTTTTCTCTCTCCCCATGAAATTTTACAAGATTTTTCTCTCTCCCCATAAAACTTTATGGGATTTTTTTTGTTTTTTGGGTTTTCTCTCTCCCCATGAAATTTTACGAGATTTTTCTCTCTCCCCATAAAACTTTATGGGATTTTTTTTTGTTTTTCTCCATGGAATTTTACGGCATTTTCCTCTCTCCTAATGAAACTTTATGGGATTGCTTTTTAGTTTTTCTCCATGGAATTTTACAGAGTTTTCCTCTCTCCTAATGAAACTTTATGGGATTTTTTTTGTTTTTTGCTGTTTTTTGGGCTGGCCCCGTTGGGGCTGGCCCCACTCACGCTGGGGGAGGTGTGGGGCCGCCTTGATGCCCTCGGGGTGGCCCTTGGGGGGCTCCTGGCGCAGGGGGGGGCTGAAGGTCTCGTTCCGGATCACGGGCGAGTGCAGCTTCTCCTCCTTGGCCGCGCCCAGCGGCTGCGACTGCACCACCGAGGCTGCTCGCAGCTCCTGCGGGAATCGGGGGTCAGGATCCATCCCATAATACCAACCCTGATCCTGAACCTGACCCCGACACCGCTCACAGCTCCTGTGGGAATTGGGGGTCAGGATCCATCCCATAATACCAACCCTGATCCTGAACCTGACCCCGACACCGCTCGCAATTCCTGCTACAGAAACCTGGGGTCAGGATCCATCCCATAATACCAACCCTGATCTTGAACCTGACCCCGACACCGCTCGCAATTCCTGTGGGAATTCGGGGTCAGGATCCATCCCAAAATCCCCAAAATCCCAGTCCTGATCCTGATGCAATTCCTGCTACAGAAACCTGGGGTCAGGATCCATCCCAAAATACCCACCCTGATCCTGAACCTGACCCCGACACCGCTCGCAAGCGCTCCTGCGGGAATTCGGGGTCAGGATCCATCCCAAAATACCCAAAATCCCAACCCTAACCCAGATCCTGATGCAATTCCTGCTACAGAAACCTGGGGTCAGAATCCATCCCATGATACCAACCCTGATCCTGAACCTGACCCCGACACCGCTCACAATTCCTGCTACAGAAACCTGGGGTCAGGATCCATCCCATAATACCAACCCTGATCCTGAACCTGATCCCGACACTGCTCACAATTCCTGCTACAGAAACCTGGGATCAGAATCCATCCCATAATACCAACCCTGATCCTGAACCTGACCCCGACACCGCTCACAATTCCTGTGGGAATTGGGGGTCAGGTTCCATCCCATAATACCAACCCCGATCCTGAACCTGACCCCGACACCGCTCGCAATTCCTGTGGGAATTCGGGGTCAGGATCCATCCCAAAATCCCCAAAATCCCAGTCCTGATCCTGATGCAATTCCTGCTACAGAAACCTGGGGTCAGGATCCATCCCATAATACCAACCCTGATCCTGATCCTGACACCGAGGCCACTCGCAATTCCTGCAGAAATCTGGGGTCGGGATCCATCCCAAAATCCCAAATCCCGATCCTGACACCAATCCTGATCCCAATTCTGGTCCTGATTTGGATCCTGACCCTGCTCACAATTCCTAAGAAAATCTGGGATCAGGATCCTTCCCAAAATTCCAGTCCTGATCCTGACACCAATCCTGATCCCAATTCCGGTCCTGATTCTGATCCTGACCCTGCTCACAATTCCTGCGGAAATCTGGGGTCAGGATCCATCCCATAATCCCCAAAATCCCAAAACCCCAACCCCAATAATCCTGATCCTCACCTGGCTCACAACTCCTTTCTCACCTGATCCCCAAATCCCATTTCTGATCTTTCACCTGCCCTAAACTCCTGTTCTTTCACCTTTCCCAAAATCCCATTTTTGATTTTTTTCACCTGACCCCATAATCCCATTTTCGATCTTTCACCTAATCCCAAAACCCCATTTCTGATCTTTCACCTTTCCCAAACTCCCGTTTTTTCACCTGATCCCAAATTGCCATTTCTGATCTTACACCTGCTTCAAACTGCCATTTTTTCACCTCACCCCAAAATCCTATTTTTGATTTTTTCACCTTCTCCAAACTCCCATTTTTGTTTTTTTCACCGTTCCCAAACTCCCATTCTTTGTCTGTGATTTTTTTCGCCTTCCCCAAACTCCGTGTTTGTCACCTGTTTTTTTGGCTGGATGTTTTGCTGAGGGGGCGACTGAGGCACGAGGCCCTGGAACGGCGCCATCTGTGGGGAAGGCATCATGAGAGGGGAGGGGGCTTCCCGCAGGTGACCTGCAACAGGTGGGCACCGGTCAGTCCGCGGCGTCACCGGCATTGTCACCGTCACCGCGTCACCCACCCCAGCACAGGACCAGAACAACACCTGGATGGTCACAGAGAACCCCAAGATGTCCTTGAGGGACACCGAATTTTCCTCCAAGAACACCGGGATGTCCCCAAGGGATCCTGAGGTGGCCCCAGGGGACTCCATGATGTCCCCAAGATGATCCTGAGGGACCCAGGATGTCCCCGAAGAACCCTGGGACAGCCCTGAGGGATGCCTGAATGTCCCCAAGGGATCTAAGATGGCCCCAAAGAACCCCAAGATGTCCTTGAGGAACCCCAAGATGTCCCCAAGGGATCCTGAGGTGGCTCCAAAGGATCCTGAGATGCCCCCAAGGAATCCCAGGATGGCCCCAGAGAATCCCAGGATGGCCCTGAGGGACATCGAGGTTTTTGCAAAGAACACCAGGATGTCCCCAAGGGATCCTAAGGTGGCCCCAAGAGATCCTTAAGTGGCCTCAAGAGATCCTGAGGTGGCCCCAAAGAACCCCAAGATGTCCTTAAGGGACTCCTGGATGTCCCCAGTTGATCCTGAGATGTCCCCAGAGTTCTCTGGGATGGCCTCAAAGGACCCCAGGATGTCCCCAAAGGACTCCAGGCCCCCTGTCCAGCCCTGGGATGCTCCTGAGATCTTGAACATTTTAAGATCCTCAAGACCTGGAGATCTTTGACATCCTCAACAACACAAGTCCATCCTCATCCTCATCCACGGAACTGGAGATCCTCGAGATCCTCAAGGCCTTAAACAACGTGAGATCCTCAAGAACTCAAGATCCGCAAGAACTGGAGATCCTCAAAAACTGAAGATCCTAAAAAACTGGAAATACTGAAAATCCTCAAGAACACCCAACTCTCAAAATCTGGAGATCCTCAAGAACTCAAGATCCTCGACACTTGGAGATGCTAAAGACCTAGAGATCCTTCAGGTCCTCAAAAACTGAAGATCCCCAAGATCCTCAATAACTCAAGGCCCCCAAAAACTGGAGATCCTGTCAACCCTTGAGATCCTGAAAATCTGGAGATCCTCAAGATCTTGAACATCTTGAGATCCTCAAAAACAAGACCCTGAAAAATGGATATCCTTGAGATTCTCAGTAACTCAAGAAGGCCAAAAACTGGAGATCCTGTGTAACTCAAGTATCCCAAAAACTGGAGATCCTGAATAACTCAATAACACTGAAAACTGTAGATCTGGAATAACTGAAGACCTGCAAAAAGTGGAGATCCTGGAGATCCTTGAGATCTTGAAAAGCTCCAGATCCTTGGGATCCTCAATAACTCAAGGCCCCCACAAACTGGAGATCCCCAAAACCTGGAGATCCTTGAGATAATTCAAGAACACCAAAAACTGGAGATCCTTGAGATCTCTGAACATTTTGAGAACCTCAAATACTGGAGATTCTTGAAATCCTCAATAACTCAAGAACCCCAAAAACTGGAGATCTGGAATAACTCCAGACCTACAAAAAGCAGAGATCCTGGAGATCCTTGAGATCCTGAAAAACTTGGTATCCTTGAAATCCTCAATAACTCAACGCCCCCCCAATCTGGAGATCCTCGAGATCTCTGAACATTTTGAGATCCTCAAAAACTCGAGATCCTCAAAAACTGGAGATCCTCGAGATCTCAGTAACTCAAGGCCTCCTCAAATCTGGAGATCCTCAAGATCTCGGAACATTCTGAGATCCTCAAGATCCTCCACAACTCCATCCCCCAACACCCAGAGACCCCAAACCCTCAAATCTCCACCCTCCGTCTCCCCATCTGTCCGTCCGTCCAGGTTTCCGGCAGCCGCCGCTCACCGGTGCCGTAGGGATCCGGCTTGTGGTGCCGCGGCGACGGGTGGTGCTGGATGACCTGCTGCGGTTTGGCCGGCGCCGGCTGGGGCTGCGGCGGCTGCGGCGGCGCCGGCTGGGGCTGCGGCTGCTGCGGCGGCTGCTGCTGCGGCGGCGGCGCCGGCGGCTGCGCCAGGTGCGAGGGGAAGGGCAGGGGCTGCAGGTGCAGCGAGGCTGGGCGGCGGCTGCAGCGGCTGCACCGCTGGATGCGCCGGGCGGGCGGCAGCGCCGGGGAGGCGGCGGTCTGCGGCGCCGGCTGCGACTGGACCTTCACTGAAGGGAGAAGCGGAGTCTGCGGCTGCACTTTCTGCAGCTGCTGCAGGTACAGCTGCATCTGGCTGGTGCTCAGCGGGAGGCTGTGCAGTGCGGCGGCACTGGCGGCGGCACCGGCGGCGCCGGCGGCTCTCGTCCTCCAGCAGCACCTGCGGCGGCGCTGCGGCAGGGCGGCTGCGGGAGCAGCGGCGCCGGGCGGCGGCTGCGCAGCGCCGGGACACGGCCGGCGGCCGCTGGGCGGCTTGGGCAGCGCCGCCGCCCGGTTGCTGGGCCTCGAGGGCTGCTGAGGCAGAGCGCTAGCAAAGCTGCGGAGGAAGGACACGGGGCCGAGGTCAGGAGAAGGTCCCTGGATCAGCCTCCACCGTCCAACCCCACCCAACACCATCATCTTCCTCTGGCATGTCCCAGGAAGGACCAGGAGAACTTCCATGGGATGGCGTAAAACCTCCAACCCCACCCAACACCATCATCTTCCTCTGGGATGTCCAAAGCACGACACGGTGGTGAGACCAGGAGAAGTTCCCTGGATCACTCATCACCTTCCACCACCACCCAACACCATCATCTTCCTCTGGAATGTCCCAGGAAGGACCTGGAGAACTTCCATGGGATGGTTCAACACACTCAACCCCACCTGATACCATCATCTTCCTCTGGGATGTCCCAGGAAGGACACGATGGTGAAACCCGGATGGTTTCCTGGAACCATCCTCATCTTCTGGGGTTTTGCTCCATCCCCACAAGACCATGGTGGACACCAAGAACCCAAGAACTTCCCTTTTCCTGACCCATCACCATCCTCATCCTCTGGGATTTTGGGACATCCCAACAAACCCATGATAAACACCAAGAACCGAAGACCATCCATTAACCCCACCCACCACCATCCTCTTCCTCCAGGACTTCGCTTCCTCCCACCACACCCACCGCGCTCCGGCTCACCTGGAGGAGACACCACGTGCTGGTTGAGGTGGGGGGGGGTGCTGTGCTCGGGCTGTGCCGGGGGCAGGTGGGGCGGGGGCAGCTCGGGCTGGGGCAGGTGCAGCATGGGCTGGCCGAAATGGGCCATGGTGTCGAACATGGTCCCCGGCAAGGGGTGCTCAGGACGGGCACCTGGGGCGGGGACGAAGGGCGGCGGGGCGCGACGCCTTGAGGGGCGCCGGGCGGGCGGCGGGACGGGCGGTGGCTGCGGCGGCTGCAGCGCTGCCGGGACGGGCTGTGGCGGCGCCGGGAGGGCTATGGCGGCGCCGGCGCCGGCTGGTGGTGGTGGTGGTGGTGCTGTTCGAGAGAGAGGAGTTAGGAAGGGTGGGGCGGTAAAACGAGGTCGTGGTGTCATTGAAATGTTCTTGTGGGGTGCTAAAATTGGTGTTTTGGTAGTTAAAATATTGGTTTGGACACCAAAATGACCTCTGGGGTCATCAAAATCTGGTTTTGGGAAACAAAATAATATCCTGGTCATCTAAATGTCTTTTTGGTCACCAAAACAATCTCTTGGGGCATCAAAATGTGGTCTTGAACACCAAAAAGACTTCCTGGGTCATCCAAATGACCGATCCCATCCCAATCCCAATCCCTGGCTCCAACCCCAACCCAACTAATGAATCCAATCCCAATCCAAATCCATGGATCTCATTCCAAACCATGGATCCAACCCCAACCCCATTAATTAATTCAATCCCAGCTAATAAATCCAATCAAAATTCACTGATCTAACCCTAATCCAATCAGTGGATCCAATCCCATCCAAATTAATGAATTCAATCCCTATCACAATCCAATTAATGAATCCCATCCCAATCCACTGATCCAATCCCATTCCAAATCCATGGATCCCATCCCAATCCATAGATCCAACCCAAACTCAATTAATGAATCCAATCCCAATCCATTGATCCCATCCCAATCCCAATCCATGGATCCAATCCCAACCCAATCCAAATCTATTGATCCAATCCCAACCAATTGAGCCAACCCCAATCCATGGATCCCATCCAATCTCATGGATCCAATCCCAATCCCATTCCTACCTTTTTCTGCTCCCGCCCCGAGTGCCCTTTTTTCTTCAATTTTGGCGCCATTTCTGCCAGAAAAATGGGAAAAGAAAAAAAAAATTAATTTGGGAACTGCTCCTAATGAACCCGACAGCACCAATCGGGAACAGGGCTGGAATTCCCCAGGGATTTCTGGGATTGGGGATCGGGGATTTTGTCGCCAAAAATAGAGGGAAAAATCACTGGACCAAGATCCGACAGCCAAGAAAATCCATGGATTTCACAGGACCAGGAATCCTGGGAACGCTGCTGCTCCAGAGGCAGAACTTGGAAAAATTAATCGCCGGTCCTTGGGTCCCAGCTGGAATCAGGTTCCCAGAAGGACATTCCAAGGATTTCAACCCAAGGATGATCCCAAATTCCACCACCAGTGTCGGGTCCCCATGAGAATCACGAGGTCCAAAAGGAGATTCCAACGATTTAAACCCAAGGATGGTCCCAAATTCCATCACCAGTGTCGGGTCTCAATATGAATCACGAGGTCCAAAAGGAGATTCCAAGGATTTCAACCCAAGGATGATCCCAACCTTCACCGCTGGCTGTTGGGTCCCAGTTGGAATTGTGTTCCCAGAAGGGGATTCCAAGGATTTAAACCCGAAGACGATCCCAAATTCCATCACCGGTTGTTGGGTGCCAGTTGGAATCACATTCCCAGAAGAATAATCCTGAATTCTGGAGATCCCAACCCAAGGATGATCCCGACCTTCAACCCTGCTGGATCTCAGTTGCAATCACGACGTCCAGAATGAGATTCCAAGGATTTTAGAGATCCCAACCCAAGGATGATCCCAAACTTTGTTGCCGATTGCTGGGTCCTAGTTGGAATTTTCTGGTCCAGGAGATTCCAGGGATCCCAACCCAAGCAAGATCCCAAATTCCATCACTGATTTTGGGTCCCAGTCAGAATCCCAGTCAAATTCCCAGAAGGATAATCCTGGATTCTGGAGATCCCAAAGATGATCCCAACCTTCATTGCCAACTGTTGTATCCCAGTCAGAATTTTCTGGTCCAGAAGGAACATCCTGGATTTTGGAGATCTCAACTCAAGGATTTTTGGAGATCCCAACTCTGTTGCCAATTCTGGGTCCCAGTTGGAATCGTGAGGCTCCATGGAGAACATCTGGAAATTCTGGAAACCCCAACTCGAGGATGATCCGAAATTCCATCACTGATTTTGGGTCCCAGTTGAACGTTCTAGTCCAGAAGGAGATCCCAGAGATCTCAACCCAAGGATGAACCCAAATCCATCAGCGATTTTCAGTCCCAGCTGGAATCGTGAGGTCCAGAAGGAGATTCCAGGAATCCCAACCCAAGGATGATCCCAAGTCCATCACCGATGTTGGGTCCCAGTCGGAATTTTCTGGTCCAGAAGGAGATCCCAGAGATCCCAACCCAAGGACAATCCCAAATCCGTCACTGATTTTAGGTCCCAGTCAGAATTGTGAGGTTCAGAAGGAGATCCCAGAAATCCTAACTCAAGGCTGATCCCAAACTTCCTCCCCAGTTGCCAGATCCCAGTCAGAATCGCGTTTCCAGAAGGATCATCCTGGATTTTGGAGATCCCAACCCAACCCATGAATGAGCCTTCAGCCCTGAATCCACAGGAACAAAATCCAGGATTGACCAAAAAAACACGTCCAGGTGATCGTGGGGTGGAAACATCAAATCCAGCGTGGCCATGTGGATTTCTTGGATTTTACCCAAATTTTCCCCAAAATCCTGATTTTATTCCCACCCAAACAGCAAAACGTCGACGGACGGATCCAAATTCCCACATTTTGGGGTAAAATTCCACGAAAAAAGGGAATTTTGGAGTCTTTTTATTGCTTTTATTATTTCAAAATATCCAGTGGACTCAATTTTCCAAGTTTTGGAGGGAGGAGGGAATTGGAGCTTCCAAGGCTCAGAAATGTTAAAAAAAAGAACATAAAAATCTACAGATTTGGGGAAAATATTTGGGGCAGATTAAGTTTTTCCAGGAAAAAAAAAAAATCTGGATTTGGTGATTTGGAGTGAAATCCATCCCAAAAAATTCCTTTTCCAGGTTTTTCTGCTTCCAACCAGCACTCTTTTTGAGAAAAACTGAATTTCTGCATTTGGGATGAGCTCAATTCTGTTTATTTTGGTGGATTTGATGGAAAATCAGGCAAAAATCAGGATAAACCAAATAAAAATAGGATTTAAAAAAAAACCCAGGGAAGAAATTAGCACCAAATCCCTGGATTTTCCCATTCCTAAACTCAAGCTTAAAAATTCCAATAAAACATTTCAACTTCCTCCAAACAACCCTAAAATTTATGGAAAACTCCTTAAAATCCTTATAAAAAAATAATGAAAACGTTAAAAGATTCCTAATTCTGGATTTATTCTGGAAAATCACCAGGAATCGCCACCAGATCCAGCTCAATCCTGGATTTTTTCATAATTATTTAATTTTATTTGGGATTCTTTTCTCTTTTTTTTTGAGATTTTTTTGGATTTTTTTTTATTTCTGCTCCCTGTCCACATCTAACCCACTCTGGAATTAAATCCCGAATATTTCCATGGGATTTTCCAACAAACCATTCACGTTTCCTGGAGTTAAGCCCGGCTCAACCTCAGGTTTTGGGATGGGCACAAATCCCAAACCCACAGCACGAGGAAAAGGCGGAAAATTCGGGATAAAAACCAGGAAAATGAGGATTTCATCCCAAGGGAGGCGCAGGGAGCGACGCTGGGGACTTGGAATTCCAAATTCCCTCCAAACCCATTTTTTCCCTCCATATCCCAGATCCCAAATCCACCTGGTGCCATAAAATAAAAAGGGATCTATCCGTAAAATCCCATTTCCTCTGGTTTTTTTAACCTTAAAAACCCATTTTCCCAATTTTTCAATCTATAAAACCCCTTCCCTCAATTTTTACTTTGTAAAATTTCATTTTTCCCATAAAGATCTGCTCCTTTACCTTTTCTCTCCATAAAATCCCAGTTTTTCAATAAAATCTCTTTTCTTCCATGTTTTTATCCATAAAATCCCATTTTTCCCATAAAATCCCATTCCCTCAACCTTTTTCTCCATACAATCCCATTTTTTCAATAAAATACCTTTCCTTCCATCTCTTTGTTCATAAAATCCCATTTCCTCCCATCTTTTTATCCATAAAATCCTATTTTTCCCATAAAACTTGATTTCCTTCATCTTTTTCTCCACAAAATCCCATTCCCTCCATCTCCACACAACATCCCTGACGGCTCCATCGAGGCGCAAATCCCATTTTCCCAAAAAAAACCCACCCACCCCATCCAACCAAAACCTCTCACGGCGCTCGCACTGGGATTAAAAAAATATAAAAAAATAGGAAAATAAATCACGGAATGGGATCAGGAAATTCCAAAGGCTTCCCCAAAGAAGAATGGACGGCGGAGACAGGAATGAAACTGAGTTTATTTGTCTGGAAAAGGTCGGAAAGGCGGGAAGCGCTAACCTGAGTCCGACTCTGCCGCTGTCGGAAGAGCTCGACTCGGCTGCTGATTCCGACCCGACGAGGAGAAACCCTTGAGCTTGGAGGAGCCTTGGCCAGGACGCCGAGCTTCTCTGCCGGGAAAATGGGAACGCGTCACCGCGGGGGGCGTTAGCGGGGATTGACCACGGGAGTCCACCTGGGACAGCCTAAACCCATCTGGTTGGTTCTAAACTCAACTGGATGGTTCTAAACCCATTGGTTCGTCTCAACTGGTTGGTTCTAAACTAAACTGGTTTATCCTAAACTCAATTGGTTTGTTCTCAACTCAACTGGTTGGGTCTAAATCCATTAGTTTGTCTCAAGTGGTTAGTTCTAAACTCAGTTGGTTCATCCTAAACTCAACTGGCTCACCTTAAACCCAACTGGCTGGCGCTAAACTCAACTGGTTGGCTCTAAATCTATTGGTTTGTCTCAACTGGTTGGTTCTTAACTGGTTGGTTCTAAACTCAATCAGTAGGTTCTAAACCCACTGGTTTGTCTCAACTAGTTCTTCCTAAACTCAACTAGCTAGCCTCAAACTCAACTGGCTAGTTCTAAACCCATTGCTTTGTCTCAACTGGTTGGTCCTAAACTCAACTGGTAGGCTCTAAACCCAACTGGGTGGTTTTAAACTCAACTGGTAGGCTCTAAACCCAACTGGGTGGTTTTAAACTCAACTGGTAGGTTCCAAAACTACTAGTTTGTGTCAACTGGTTGGTTCTAAACTCAATTGGTTCATCCTAAACCCAACTGGTTAGTCCTAAACTCAACTTCTAAACCCATTGTTTTGTCTCAACTGGTTGGTCCTGAACTCAACCAGTTGGTCCTGAACTTAACCAGCTGATCCTAAACTCAACTGGTTCAGCCCAACTGGTTTATCACAAATTCACGTTTAATGATTCAAAATGCTGAAACTTTCAATTAAAATCATTAATTATTCCAAATAAAATGGGACCAGCAGCGGCCGCCATTTCGAATCCCACCCACCGCCATCTTGGTGAGGCAAAAAAACCTCAAAACCCTGGGCAATAAAACCACTGAAAAATCTGGCTGAAAGACCCCAAATTTTGGGAATTGGAATTACCTGGGGGTTTCCTCTTCTTGCGCAGGCAGGAGGTGACGTAACGCTCGAGCTCGCGCAGCGTCGACGGTTTCAGCGTCTCGAAGTCGATCTCGATCTCGTCGGGGTTGGAGTTCTTGAGCGACGGCTCGCGGGACTGGATGATGTGCACGACCCTGCCCAGCTTCTCCCCGGGCAGTTTGTTGATGTCCAGGCTCAGCTGCCGCTTCTCCTCGTACGACATGGGCTTGCACTTCTCCTCCTCCTCCGACTCGTAGGTGGGCGCGGCTTTGCTGGGCTTCACCGGCGCCGGCTCCTTCTTGCTGCTCACACGGCCAAAAAATGGTGGTTTAGGTCTAAACCCAACCTAAACCCGACCTAAATCCAACCTAAACCATCCCTAACCCCCAGCAGTTCACCGCCAATGGGCCCTCCTTGCTGCTCACACGACCAAAAAACGGTGGTTTAGGCCTAAACCTGGCCTAAATCCAACCTAAACCATCCCTAACCCGCTGGACCAGGAGGACTTTACACCACGAATGGCTCCTTATTGCTGCTCACACATCCAAAAAAATGGTGGTTTAGGCCTAAACCCAACCTAAACCAGCCCTAACTTGCAGGATCTGGACGATTTTACGTCACCAGCTCCTTCTTGCTGCACATCCGACCAAGAAACAAAGTTTTAGACTTAAACCTGTCCTAACCCCCATTTTTAAACCCAGGCTGACCCACAGGAGCTACAGAGCTTCACCACTGGCTCCTTCTTGACCCTCACAGAACTAAAAAATGGCACTATAAACCTAAATCTGGCCTGAATCGAACCCAAACCTAGCTCTAACCCACAGAAAATATAGTAAGTTTAGTTTTTATCCTAAAAACAAGTGGCTTTGTTGCTTGTGGCTTTGGGGTGAAGCTCAGGTGGGAGCTGGGGTAGAAAGCTGAGCTTAAAATGTGCAGTGATCCCAGGGTGAGCGAAAGATGGTCTTGAATGAGCTCCACCTGCTCCTGGACACCCAAAACTGAGCACAAGCTATTCAGAAACCCAAAACAGGGCTCAAGATGGTTTTGGACACCCAACTCTGAGCTCAGGATTTTCTTGGGAACCTAAAACTGAGCTCAAGCTTCTCTTCACCTCCCAAAACTGAGCTCAAGCTATTCAGAAAGCCAAAACTGAGCTTAATTTGCTCCTGGCCACCCAAAGTTGAGTTTTATTTGTTCCTGGCTACCCAAAGCCGAGCTCCACCTGCCCCAAACCCTGAGCTGAGCTCATGGCTGGACTCAAGCCCAACCATCACCTCGGGCCAGGAGGTTCCTCGTTAACGACCCTGCTGCAATTAGGTTAATTAGCACCTAGGTTAATTAGGTTAATTGTGGGAAGGGCGCACCTGGAGACGCTGCTGTTGCTGTTGCTCTTCTTTGCCTTCTTGGGCGGCGGCTCCTTGGCTTTGCTCTTCTTGGCCTCTTCCAGCTCCTCCTTCTTTTTGTGCTTCTCCTTCTTCTTCTCCTTCTTGTCCTTCTCCTTCTTCTTTGGTTTGTTCTGCTGGGGCTGGGACAGCGCCGCCAGCTGCTCGTGCACGGCCTTGAGCTGCGGGGGACAGGGAATGGTGGGAGTGGGGTCAGGGTGGGGAGAGCCCAGCTGGGACTGACCCCCCTTGGTGGCCACCAGGGTGGGAGATCAACCTTGGACTGACCACAGCTGGTCACTGTCACCTCCAGGGTGGGAGATCCCACCTGGGACTGACCAAAACCTGCTCAGCAATTCCTTGGTCACCTCCAGGGTGGGAGAGCCCACCTGGGACTGACCACAAGCTTCCCATCCAGCCCAGTATCCAGCCACTCCTCGGTCACCTCCAACATCATCAAACCCATCCCATGACTGACCACACCTGATCACTGTCACCTCCCAGTCCTTCCATGGTCACCTCCAGGGTGGGAGATCCCACCTCAGACTGATCCCAACCTTCTCAGCCACTCCTTGGTCACCTTCAAGGTCAACTGCAACCTGTGATTGACCAACCCACACGTAGTCACCCAGACCAGAGTCCAGTCCTTTCATGGACACCTCCAGGGTCATCAAACCCAACCCACGAGTGACCACACCTGGTCAGTGTCACCTCCCAATCATTCCATGGACACCTCCAGGTGTCCAAAGCTCAGTTTAATTTGCTCCTGGCCACCCAAGGCTGAGCTCAAGTTGGTTTGGGCCACCCAAGTCTGAGCTGGGCAGATCCCACCTGGGACTGAACACAACCTTCCCACCCAGCCCAGTGTCCAGTCCTTGGTCACTTCCAGGGTCATCAAACCCGACCTACGACTGACCCTGCCCGGTCACTGAGTTTTGGGTCAACAAACCCAATGATTTTGGGTCAACCCAACACTTCCAGGTCAACAAACTCATGGATTTTAGGTCAATGAACCCAAGGATTTTAGGTCAAACCATTGATTTTGGCTCAACAAACCCAGTGATTTTAGGTCAACAAACAACACAATTTTCAGTTAAAACCGAACGATTTTAGGTCAACAAACCCAAGGATTTTGAGTAAACCCAACAACTTTAGGTCAATAAACCCTACAATTTTGGATCAACTCAAAAATTTCAGGTAAACAAACTCATTAGTTTTAGAGCGACAAACTCAATGATCCTGAGTCAACAAATCCAACGATTTTGAGTCAACACAACAATTTTGGGTCAACAAACCCAACAATTTGGGGTCGATAAACTAAACAGTTTCAGGTTGAAAAACTCAGTGATTTGGGGCCAACAAACCCAATGATTTTGGGTAAACAAACCCAACAATTTGGGGTTGACAAACCCAATGATTATGGGCTGACAAACCAAACAATTTTGTTCGGCAAACCCAAGGATTTGGGTTAACAAATCCGAAGACTTTGGTCCACAAACCCAACAATTCAGGGTCAACAAAACCAACGATTTCAGCTCAGCAAACCCAACAATTTGAGTCAACAAACGTAAAGATTTTGGTCCACAAACCCAACAATTCAGGGTTGACAAATGACTCAATGCCGACAAACTCAGCGATCTGGGTCAACAAACCCAATGATTCTAGTCAACAAACCCAATGATTTTGGGTCGACAAACCCAAGGATTCTGCATCGGCAAACACGAGGATTTCGCTGTCTCAGGAACTGACACAGCCACGGTTCCCAGCCGTGACCCCGAGACCACCCAACCCCACCAGAAGGGCCCTGAGGCCAGCCCGCACCTGCTCCTGGAGCTCGGCCAGGCGCTGCGCCCGCTCCTCCTCGGAGTCGTCGGAGGAGCTGTCGCTGTCGGAGGAGCTGTCGCTGCTGCTGTCGCTGGACGAGGGCGGTGCCACCTTGGTGGGGGGCGGGACCACCACGGGGGACGAGGCGGGAATCACCGGCTCCTCCGGCTGAGTCCGGCATCTTGGCAAAGCAGCATCTCGAACACGTCCTGCAATTTGGGGAGCGGCCGGGAGGTGGCGGCCGGGGTCGAGCTCACTTCCACGACAAAACACGTCAATTTTTAACCTTTTAAAGTTTTGGTTTTTTTTTTTTGCTGTATCAGCTTTTTTTGGGAGTTGTTCTGAGATTTTTGGGAAAAATCTGTTGGGTAACTAAGGGAATTTTTTGCAATTCTCACCTGCAGCTTGCGGGCCATGGCCACGACCTCATGGTCGGCGGGGTTGTACTTGTAGCAGTTGGAGAACATCAACCGCACGTCGGCCGCGAATTCCTGAGCGTCCCGGTACTCCCGGCTCTCCAGCTTGGACTGAAACGGGGGAAAAACGCACAAAAATGGGAAATTCCAGTGGGAATTCCATGGGAATTCACCCCTGAGTGTCCCGGGACTGGCGGCTCTGCAGCTTGGACTGAAACAGGGCAAAATGCACAAAATTACTATCCCTAAACCTCCATTATTCCCTTCAAACTCCAATTTTTTCCCCTTAAAATCCCATTTTTTCCACCTAAAAGCCAATTTTTCCTCTGAAATCCCATTATTCCCCCAAATCCCAATTTGCTCCCCATAACCCCATTTCTCCCCCCAAAACCTCATTATGTCCCCCTAAATCCCCAAATCCCCCAAACTCCCATTATTCCCCCAAAATCCCCATTTTATTGCCCTAACGCCCATTTTATACCCCCAAAATCCATTTCATTCCCCCAAAATCCAATAATCCCCCCAAACCACCATTATTTCCCCTAGATCTCCCCAAACCCCATTTTTTCCCCCAAACCCCCATTTTTATCACCCTAAAATCCCATTTTCCCCTCTGAAATCGATTTTTCCCCAAAATCCCATTTCTCCCCCGTAAACCCCAATTTTATCGCGCCAAATCCATTTCATTCCCTCAAACCCTATTTCCCCTAAAACATCATAAACCCCCAAACCATTGTTCCTCACCAAACCCCATTTTATTCCCCAAAACCCCTTTTATTCCCCAAACCCCATTTTATTCCCCAAAAATCCCCATTATTCCCCAAATCCCCATTTTATCCCGCTAAAATCCCATTTATCTCTCAAACTCACATTTTCCCCTAAACCCCCATTTTATTCCCCAAAACCCTTTTATTCCCCCAAACCCCATTTTATTCCCCAAAAACCCCCATTATTCCCCCAAATCCTCATATTATCCCCCTAAAATCCCATTTTATTCCTCCAAATCCCCATTTTATTCCCCCAAACCCCCATCATCCTCCCCAAAAGCCCGTTTTCCACCCAAAAATCCCCATTTTTCCCCATAAAATCCCATTATTCCTCCCCAAACCCCCATTATCCCCACCAAACCCCATTTCCCCCCAAACCCCACTTCTCCCCCTCAGCCCGCCCCACCTTGATGGTGCTGAGGTCCATGGGGTGCTTGATGATGTCGCAGTAGTCGTGCAGCCCCAGCGCCTCCACGTCCACGGGCTTGTAGAAGGGCCAGGGCGTAGGCCGGCGTGCTTCTTAGCGAACATCTCCTTGATGATGCCGCCGCCAGTACTTGAGTTGCTCCGAGGCCTTGGGCGCTGGCTCTCGCCCGAGTGCTGCTGCTGAGTCCGGGATCTCTTCTTGGGGGGGCTTGACGGGCCGGCTGCTCTCGCGCCCGCTGAGCCAGCAGTGGCCTTGGGCTCGGCGGGCAGCGAGGAGGAGTCGTGGATGGGGTCCATGGCGATGAGGCGTGGTGGTGTCTGCTTTCCTCTTCACCCCCTTCTTTGTCTGGGGAGGGGGGAGGAGGGGTTAGAGTGGGGTTAGGAGGAAGCACCCAAAATCTGGGGTTAGGGGGCTGGAGGTCTGGGGCACCACAAAATCTGGGGTTAGGGTGGGATTTTGGAATTTCTACTTTGGGATCGTTCACTGGAGGTTCTACTGCACCCCAAAATCTGGGGTTAGGGTGGGGGTTTGGGGGTGGGAAGGCCTAGGGCACGCCAAATCTGGAGTTAAGAGTCGGGAGTTTGGTATTTCTACTTCGGGATTGCTCACTGAGTTTCTACTTTTGGATCGTTCATTGGAGTTGCTACTTTGGAATCATTCACTGGAAAAGTCTACTGTGCCCCAAAATCTGGGTTTGCTGCAAAGATTTGAGAGTTGGAGGGACTGGTGCACCCCAAAATCTGGGGTTAGAGTGGGGTTTGGAGATCTGGGGCACCTCAAAATCTGGGGTAACCATGGGGGTTTTGGAATTTCTACTCTAGGATCCTTCACTGAATTTCTACTTTGGGATCGTTCGTTAGAGGTTCTACTGCACCCCAAAATCTGGGGTTAGCGCTGGGATTTGGGGTTTTGGAGGTTCTATTTTGCGATTGTTCACTGGAGGCTCTACTGCACCCCAAAATCCAGGGTTAGAACAAGGATTTGGGGTTTTGGAGTTTCTGTTTTGGGATTGTTCATTGGAGATTCTATTGCACTCCAAAATCTGGGGTTAGGGTGGGGATTTGGGGGTTGGAGGGACTGGGGCACCCCAAAATCCAGGGTTACCATAGGGATTTGGGGTTCCTACTTTGGGATCGTTCATTCATTGGAATTTCTAATCCAGGATCATGCATTAGAGGTTCTACTTCACCCAAATTCTGAGGCTACCACCGGAATTTTGGGTTTTGGAGTTTCTACTTCACCCAAAACGCCAAGGTCACCTCTGGAATTTCTCGTTTTGGAGTTTCTACTTTGGCACCGTCAATTTTGGTTCCCACCCGATTTTGTTTCTGGGAGCACTGGCTCAGATTCAACCTGTGGCCAATGCTATGAGAAGATGCTGGAAGCCCTTCCCAAAATATTCACTGGGAAAACCCAAGTAATTCCTTGGATTGGCCAAGTCGAGGGTCTGAGCTGCCCCAAAAATGGGATTTTCTTCCTGAGGTGTAAAAGCTCAGGGATGGTTGGAAGAGGCTCAATGGGAAGGAGTTTCCATGGAAATTGGGTGGAAATAATCTGGATTGGGGGAAGGTGGCCCTGCCACGGATTGGGAGAGCTTCAAGGTCCTTCCCAACTCAACCCAATCCAACTCAACCCAATTCAACTCACTTCAACCCAACCAAACTCAACCCAACCAAACCCAACCCAACTCATCCCAACTCAACTCACTTTAACCCAACCAAACCCAACCCAACTCAACTCACTTTAACCCAACCAAACCCAACCCAATTCAACCCACACTAATTCAATCCAATTCAACTCAGTTCAAGTTAACACAACCCAACTCAATCCAACCCAACTTAACTCAATCCAACCCAACTCAGCACAAGCCAAGAGTGATCACTTGACCATTCCAACACCATAGAATAATAATAAATAACAAGAACATGATGCTAAACAATAATAATCATAAAAATAAATCCTAATACCCCATCAAAATAATTAAGGCTAACGAAATCTTTGTAACAATAACAACACAGAATAAGAAAGAGTAATAAATAACAGAAATAATGAGAATCATAAATGAAACAAGAAATAACGAATCCTAATATCCAAAAGCCTACTTAAGATTAAGAAAGCAATAAAAACAATAAGTAAATAGCATTAAATAAAATAATAAATCATAACATCAAATTGCACGAATTAGTTAAGGTTAATGAAGATTTAGGAATAAGAAAAATAATAATAAACAAAAATAATTAAGGATACCAAGCAACAATAATAAAAAGAAAAATAACCAAAATACTAAAAATTTATTCCTAATATCCAATAAAGCTAATAAATTCTAAGAAAAAATAATACTAAAGGACTATTAATAACAATAATTATTAATATAATAAATAAATCCTAATAGTAGATTAAACTAAACCTAATGTAGCCATACTAATAATATTACTGATGATAATAACAATAACGATAATAATAACAACAATCTAACAATAACCAATGACCAATAACAACAAATCCAATAAATAATGCATCCTGACTGTCAAGTAGGCTAATTAATCCCAGCTGATGGAACACTAATAAAAACAGTAAGAATAATAAACATCATGATCATAACCACAATAATAATAAATAATAATAATGATGATGACCAACGATTGCTACCACTTGTTAATAATAGTAGTAATAATAATAATAATAATAATAATAATAATAATAATAACAATAATAATAATAATGGCGAGCAATGACTGCCACCATTCACAACCAATACCAATAATAATAACAACTACAATAATAACCATAACAATGAAAAATAATAACAATGACCAATGACTGCCACCATTCCCAACCCAACCCCAACGAGCAGCTCTCACCTTGACGGGCTGGGCGGGCGTGGGGATGACGAGGCGGGTGCGGCTGCGCAGCGGCGCTTGGGGCGAGGCGCTGCCCGGCAGCGCCGAGGCGAGCGCTGGGGGCGCGGGGGCACGGCGGTCATGGCGGAGGCGGCACCAGCAGCTCGGCCGCGCTCACCGCGCCGGGAAGGCCAGGGCGGCGCCAGGCCAGCGCCGGCACGGAGAGCACCGCCCGCGGCGGGACGGAGCCTGAGCCGCCGGGGCAGCGCCGAGGAGCCGGGCTTGGATGGCACTGGGGAGAGGGAGACACGGTGAGGGGACGGGGGAAAATAATGGGGAAATAATGGAGGAAATAGTGGGGAAATAACAGAGGAAATAAGGGGAAATGGGGAGGAAATAGGGAAATATGGAGGAAATAACAGGGGAAATAAAGGGGGAAATGGGGGAAATAGGGGGAATAGCGGAAATAAGGGAAAATAGGAAACAGAAGGGAAATAACAGGAGAAATAGGAAAGAAATAGGGGAATGGGAGGAAATAATGGAGGAGATAAAGGGGGAAATAGGGAGGAATTAAGGGGAAATAGCCAGGTAAATAAGGGGAAATAATGAGGGAAATAAGAGGGGAAAATAGGGAAATAAGGGAAAATAGACAGGAAATAGGGGAAAAAATGGGGACAATGGGGAAATGGAGGGAAGTAGGGAAAAATGGGAAAATAGGGCAGAAAATAGGAGGAAATGGGGGAAATGGAGGAAGTAGAGAGGAAATAAGGGAAAATAGCTGGGGAAATAGGGGAGGAAATAAGGGGAAATAGAAAAGAAATAGTGGAAAAATGGGGGGAAATGGGGAAAAAAGCCAGGAATATAGGGGAAATAGAGAAGAAATAGGGAAAATAGCTGGGAAAAATATGGGGAAATAAGGGGTGAAAATAAGGGATAATAGCCAGGAAAATGAGGGGGAATGGGCAGAAATAAAAGAGAAAATAAGGGGAAAGGGAGAGGAAACAAGGAAAAATAGCCAGGAAAAGAGAGGAAAAAATGGGGAAAATGGAAGAAAATAGCCAGGAAAATACAGGAAAAAAAAAGGAAAAAATGGGGGAAACTAGCCAGGAAAACAGGGGGGAATGGGAAGATTTTTCCCCAGGATTTTTTTTCCCCTCAGGAATTCCAGCACGTTTTTCCAGAAATTTCAGGAATTCTCTGGGAGGGGGGATTTTAGGGATTTTTTTGGGTGGAATTTTGGGATGTTTTGTGCGGAATTTCGGGATGTTTTGGGTGGAATTTTGGGAATTTTTGGGTGGAGCTTTGGGATGTTTTTGGGTGGAGCTTTGGGATGTTTTTGGGTGGAGCTTTGGGATGTTTTTGGGTGGAGCTTTGGGATGTTTTTGGTGGAGCTTTGGGATGTTTTGGGGTGGAACTTTGGGATGTTTTTGGGGTGGAACTTTGGGATGGTTTTGGGTGGAGTTTTGGGATGTTTTGGGTGGAGTTTTGGGATGTTTTGGGTGGAGTTTTGGGATGTTTTGGGTGGAGTTTTGGCATTTTTTTGGGTGGAGTTTTGGGATGTTTTTGGGCGCTCTGGGCTCCCCACCTGCCTCCTTGCGCGCGCGGCCCCGGCCCTTGGTCTGGGCGATGACGATTTCGTCTCCTCCTACGTCATCTCTGAGATCTTCTGCAGGAAAAGCTTCTCCAGAGCTTCTGCCATCAGCACAATGTCATCCCCTGGCTGCAAAAATGGGAGACAAAACCAGGAGTTAGGGGGTTGGGCAAAAGGGAATTGGGTCTGAAGGGGTGGGGGAGGTTTTGGGGTGAATTTTTGGGGTTTTTTATAGGGGGAGTGAGGAAGGGAAGAGGGGGAAGGGGGAAAATGAGGAGGGAAAAAGTGAAAATGGAGGGAAATGAAGAAAATGGGGGAAAATAGGGAAAATAAAGGGGAAAAAGGGGAAAATGGGGGAAAATGGGAAAAATAAGGAAAAAATGGAGGGAAGAGGGGGAAAGGGGGAGAAAAAGAGGGAAAAGGGAGGGAAAATCAGGGGAAAAGGAGGAAGAAAAGGGAGGAGAAGAAAAGGGAGAAGGGGGAACAGGAAAAAAAAAAAGGAAAAATCCCTTCAAATATTCCTCTAAAAAGCAATAAAACAAACAAAAAAAGAGAAAATCCACATTTAGACCCCAAACTTTCACCATTCCTAAAATCCAGGAAACCCAGACCCCAATTCCCAAGGATCTGATTAAAAAAAAAACTTAAATAAAATTTTAAAAAAATGAAAAATCTGTATTTAGACTCCACCAATCCCAATGGGGATGAAGGCTGAAGCAGGAATTGTTCTCATTGATCAAATGCTGTTTCTTTTTCCCCAAAAACTTTTGGGAATTTTTTCCCTACCTTGTTGTAGATGTAGCAGTTTGTAAACATGGTGTTGAAATCCTGGATACATTCTTGAGCATTCCAGTAATAATTATTTTCCAAACGTTTCTTTATTGTTCCCATATCCATCGGAGTTTTAATTATTTTATAATAATCCTGGAAGAAAGATAAATTGGGAATTTCAGGATTTTAAGGATTTGGGTTTTTCTGGCTCATTCCTGGATTTATCAGTATCTGGGTTTCATCCCAAAGTGGGGGTTTGTAGTTAAAAAGGAGGGGATTGTGGGAAAAGCCAAATTCTAGGTTTTTGGGACAGGATGAATTTAAATCTCAAAGGCACCAAAATTTCCCAATTCTGGGTTTATTTCCCAATTTCAGGGAGTTTTTTTGGGAAAGGAATAATTTCATGCCAAAGGCATCAGAATTTCCCAATTCTGGGTTTATTTCCCTGTTCTGGGCTTTTGGGAAAGGAGAAATTTTTTCATCCCAAGGGCATCAAAACTTCCCAATTTTGAGGTTTTGGCAAAGGAGGAAATTATTCATCCCGAGGGCACCAAAATTTTCTGATTTTGGATTTGTGGGAAGGAAAAATTTATTCATCCCAACAGCACCAAAATTTCCCACTTCTGGGTTTTTGGGAAGGGAAAAATTTCATCCCAAAGACACCAAAATTTCCAGATTCTGGCTGAGAAATTCCTAAAAATTCCAGCCCAACCATGGGATGAAACTCAACCATGGGATCATTTCATCCAACCACTGGATCAAGTCTAACTTTGGATCACTGAACCCAACTCTTGACCCAAATTTAACCCTTGAATCATCAAGTCCAACTTTGGGTCAATTCAAACTCTGCATTGTCAAATCCAACTTTGGACCATCAAGAAAACTTGGGTTATCAAATCCAAATTTAGGTCATCAAGACCAACTTCAGGTCAAAAAATCCAACTTTGGGTCAAGACCAACTTTAGATCAAGTCCAACTTCGGATCATCAAGACCAACTTTGCGTTGTCAAGTCCAATTTTGGATCATCAAATCCAGCTTTGGATCAACTCCAACTCTGCCACATCAAGTCCAACTCTGCGTCATCAAATCCAACTTTAGGTCAAGACCAACTTCAAGTCAAGAAATCCAACTTCAGATCAAGTCCAACTTTGGATCATCAAGTCTGACTTTGCGCCATCAAGACCAACTTCAGATCATCAAATCCAACTCTGGATCAAGTCCAACTTTGGGTCATCAAGATCATCTCTGGATCATCAAATCAACAACTTTGGACCATCAAATCCAACTTTGGATCAAGACTAACTTCGGATCATCAAATCCTATTTTGGGTCATCAAGACCAACTTTGGAACAAGTCCAACTTCGGATCATCAAGTCCAACTTTGTATCATCAAATCCAACTCTGGACCATCAAGACCAACTTTGGATCATCAAGACAACTTTGGAACATCAAATCCAACTTTGGAATATCAAGATCAACTTTTGGTCATCAAGACCAACTTTGCATTGTCAAACCTAACTTTGGATCACCGAGTCCAAATCTTGGATCATCAACTCCAACTCTGGATCAAGCCCAACCCTTGGACCACCTCACCCAACTACCGGCTCAACTGCATGCCGGTGATTCCCGGTCGATCCCAACGCCCCTCCCCGACGCGCGGCCCTCACCGGGAGGTTGAGCTTGACGGCGTCCACGGGCTGCTGGAAGGGCCAGGCGAACTGGTGCTTCCAGAGGGTTTTGAGCACCACCTTGAGCAGGTACTGCAGCTGGTTGGTTTGGCGCTTGGGCTTGTTGGGGTTGGACGTTTCCGGCGGCGGCGGATTGACGCCCACGCCGCCCCCGGGCTGGGCCTGGCCCGGCGCCGGCGCCGCCGAGGGCTGCGTGGAGTCCAGCGCGTCCGGCAGCACCGGCAGGTTGCGCAGGCGCGTGCCGGGGCCGCTCTCGGCCGCCATGGCGTTGATGCCGTTGCATTCCTCGCCGGAGACCCTGCGGGAGCGACGGCAGCTCGGTGTTTTGGGGGATTGACACCGAGAGAGGGGGTTGTTGTCACCAGGGGGTGGGGGTGGGATGGAGATGAGCTGGGGAGGGAGACAGAATGGAGAGGGGAGAGTTTGGGGGAAATTTGGTGAAAAGGGATGGAAATTTGGGGACAAAAGGACAGGAATTTGGGGGGAAAAAGGGACAGAAATGTGGGAAAAAAGGGACAGAAATGTGGGAAAAAAAGGGACAGAAATGTGGGAAAAAAAGGGCAGGAATTTGGGGGAATGGCAAAAAAATTTGGGGAAAAGGGAGAAAAATTTGGGGAAAAAAGGGCAGAAAATTGGGAAAAAGGGGCAGGAATTTGGGGAAAAAAGGGTAGAAATCTGAGGAAAAAAAGGGCAGAAATCCTAAAGAAAGGGCAGAAATTTGGGACAAAAGGGGCAAAAACTGGGGAAAAGAGGCAGAAACCTGAGGGGGAAAAGGGCAGAAACTTGGGCAAAAAGGGCCAGAAATTTTGGAAAATGGAAAGAAATTTTGAGTGACAGGAGTAATTGTGAGGAAGGGGAAGACATTTGGGAAAAAAGGGCAGAAATTTGGGGAGAAGGGAGAAAAATTTAAGGAAAAAGGGCAAAAATTTGAGGAAAAAGGGGCAGAAAATTGGGAAAAAGGAGCAGGAATTTTGGGAAAAGGGGCAGGAATTTGGGAATAAAAGGATTTGTGCCTGAGGTACCTGGTAGGATACATGGCCATGGAATTTTTCCCGGAAAACGCCGCGGAGTCAGAAGTCGCTTGGCTTGTCCATCGATCCTCCCCCGGCTCCGGGCACGGCCAGATCCCGACTCTGAGGGGGAAAAACCATGGGGAATATCAGGAATTCTCCCAAAAATCACCCTGGGGTTATGGGGATCCCCAAAAACCAAGAAATTCCTATGGAAAAATGAGGTTTTGGCAAAAAATTTTGGATTTTTCCCCAGGTTTTTTTTGCTTCAAATCCGCATTTCAAGGAGGGATTTCTGCTCCAGATCCTGACTCTGAGGGGAAAAAAAATTGGAATATCAGGAATTCTCCCAGAAATCCCAGAAAATTACCCTGGGGTTATGGGGATCCCCAAAAATTGGGAGATTGCTACAGAAAAATTAGATTTTGGCAGTAAAATTTAGGGGGTTTTTCCCATTTTTTTTTCTGTTTTTCAGCTCCAAATCCAGGAAAAATCCTGAAATTCCATCCCCAGGATGCAGGAAAAACTGAATTTTCCTGAATTTGCCCAAATTTCCCAGAATTTACCTGAATTTCAGGTGCCCTTTGCAGCTGGGGCTCCCTCAGCCTCTGACCTTCATTTTCCACGCTCCCCTTGGAAAAAGCTCTGGGGAACAAAAAAGGAAAATTTCCATAAATTCCCAATTCCAATCCCAAAATTTTCAATTCTGACCCAAAATTCCCAATTCCAGCCTCAAAAACTCCAAATTCAGCCTAAAAACTCCCAATTCCAACCTCAAAATTCCCAATTCCAACCCAAAAATCTCCCCTAAAATGCCCCATAAGTCCTAAAAATGCTCCAAAAATTAAATTTAAACCCCCAGAAAATGAAGGAACCACAAATCCCCCCAGGATCAGCCCAAATCCAACCCTGAGTAATTAAAACTGGGTTTAATGAACATTTAGTGCTGGGTTTAAGTGGTTCAAGGGCCTGAACTCACTCCTTACTCAGGGCTTTGTAATTAAACTTTAATTGGGTTTTAGTGGTCCTGAGCCTTACTCACTCCTTACTCAGGCTCTGTCACCCCTGAGTAATTAAACCCAGGTTTAATTAACATTTAGTGCTGGGTTTAAGTGGTTCAGGGGCCTGAACTCACTCCTTACTCAGAGCTTTGTAATTAAACCTGGTTTTAACTAACATTTAGTGCTGGGTTTAAGTGATCCAGTGTCTTACTAAGGGCTCTGCCACCCCTGAGTAATTAAAACCAGGTCTAATTAACATTTAGTGCTGGGTTTAAGTGGTTCAGGGCACTAAACTCACACCTTACTCAGAACTTTGTAATTAAACCCAACTTTAATTGGGTTTTAGTGCTGAGTTTAAGTGATCCAGGGCCCTGAACTCACTCCTTACTCAGGCTCTGCCACCCTGAGTAATTAAAACCAGGTTTAATTAACAATTAGTGCTGGGTTTAAGTGATCCAGGGCTCTACTCAGGGGTTGGAGCCGTTACTTGAGGTTGGAACTCCCTGATAATTAAACTCAGGTTTAATTAACAATTAGAGCAGGGTTTAAGTGGTTCACACCTTACTCAGAGCTTTGTAATTAAACCTGGATTTAATTAACATTCAGAGCTGGGTTGAAGTGATCCCGGGCTTTACTCAGCTTTGTCACCTCTACACAATTAAAACTGGGCTTAATTAACAATTAGTGCTGGGTTTAAGTGATCCAGGGCTCTGAACTCACTCCTTACTCAGGCTCTGAGTAATTAAAACTGGGTTTAATTAACAATTAGTGCTGGGTTTAAGTGGTTCAGGGCCCTGAACTCCCTCCTTACTCAGGCTCTGCCACCCCTGAGTAATTAAACCTGGGCTTAAATAACATTTTAGGTTAGTAAACAATCAAGAATGTTAATATTAATTATTGTTAATTATTGCTAATTAATATTAATTAATATTTTAAGGCCGGGTTTAAGTGGTGGAGTCCCAAATCCAAGACCAGAACCAACTCAGGGATGGAAAAAAAACAATGGGAAAAGTTCCTAAATTTTCCAGAACACCCAAAAAATGGGAAAAGTTTCCAAAATCCATCCTCCAGATTCCAAAATTCCCCAAATTCCTGCAATTCCCAAATTTCCATCCCCTAAATCTGGGAATTTTCCTCTGGAATTCCCCAAATTCCCATCCCCAAAAAATCCCAAACACTTCAATCCCAGAAATTTGGGATAAAAATTCCCAGTTTTTCCTCAGTGTTAGGATTACAGAATTCCCAGAAAATCCCAAACGCTTCAATCCCTGGAAATTTGGGATAAAAATTCCCAATTTTCCTCCAGTTCCAGGTCAATCCCTAAAGGAGAATCCCAAATATTCTGTTCCCAGAAATTTGGGATTAAAATTCCAGTTTTAACTCAGTTTTAGGATTACAGAATTCCCAGAAAATCTCAAATATTCTAGTTCCAGGAAATTTGGGATAAAAATTCCCAGATTTCCTCCAGTTTTAGGATCACAGAATTCCCAGAAAATCCCAAACACTTCAAGCCCAGAAATTTAGGATAAAAATTTCAAGTAGTGAATTCCTGAAGGAAAATCCCAAAATTCCCAGGGAATCCTGGGGGATTTTCTCAGAGTTTGGAGTTTTCCAAGGAATTTTGGGAATTTTCCCTTGGGGGAAAAAAAAACAAAAAGGGATTTGGGATAAAACCTGAAAGAAATGGAAAATGCAGGCTGGAATTCCAGGGAAATTAAATTATTTTGGGGAAAAAAAAAAAAAAGTGGAATTTGGGATGAATCCCACAGGGAATGGGGAAATCCAGGAAAATGAAATTATTTTGGGAATTTTCCATGGGAAAAGAAAAAAGAGATTTGGGATGAATTCTGCAATGAATGGGGAAATCCAGGCAGAATTCCATCCCAAAAATTCTCATTTTTTCCCCCCACTTTTTATGGGATTCATCCCAAATTTCCCACCCTTTTCCAGGAACGAGGAATGGATTTTTCCCAAATTTCCCATCCTAGATCTGCCACATTCCAGAGGAATTTTGGGATAAATTTCCCATTCCCTGGCTGGTTTTGGGAATGAAAATTTTGGGAAAATCGACTTTGGGATAAAGTTCCATGGAAAATGCTCCAAGTCCTGCTCAAATCCAGGGAATTGCAACCCCAAAATCCCCAAATTTTCCCTGGGAATGGGAAGAGGATTTTGGGGAATTATTCCCAAAAATCCCTTGGGATGGGAATGAGGGAGGGGCAGGGTTTGGATTTTCCCTCCCTGTTCCCAAAAATCACCCCAAAAATTGGGGAATTTTGGGAATGATCCTAAAATAACCCCAAAATTCTCAGAATGATCCTTAAATGACCCCAAATCTTGAGAATTATTCTTAAATGTTCCCAAATTTTTAGGAATAATCTTTAAATGACCCCGAAAATTCTGATATTATCCTTAAATAAACCAAAATTTTCAGGATTGATCCTTAAATTACCCCAAATTTTGGAAATTATCCTTAAATAACCCCAAAACTTCAGGAATGATTCTCAGACTTTGAGATTGATCCTTCAAAAAATCAAAAATTTTGGGAAATGATCTTTAAATAACCAAAAGCTCTGGAAAATCTTTAAATAACCCAAAATTTTGGGAAATGAGACTCAAAAATCCCAGAATTTTCACAGAAAATACTCAAACAGCCCCAAAATTCAACAAGCAATGCTCAAAATCACCCCAAAAATTTCAGAAAAGACACTCAAAACACCAAAAACTTTGGAAAGGAAGCTCAAAAATCCCAAATTTCCACTATAGATACTCAAACAGCTCCAAAATTTTGGGAAATAAAGCTCAAAATCCCCAAAATTTGACACCTGATGCTTAAAAAATCCCAAAAATTCAACCAAAAATCCTCCAAAAGCCCCAAAATTTTGGCAGATTTTGCAGAAATTCTGAAACTCTGACAAATAAAACCCAAAATCCCACATGTGATGCTCAAACCACCCCAAAAATTTCACAAAAAATCCTCAAAATTTTGGGAAATGAAGCTCAAACCATCCCATAATTTGACAAAAGAGGCTCAAAACCCCAAAAACTTTGACAAATGATGCCCAAAAGTCCCAGAACTTTTACAAATTATTCTCCAGCAGTCCCAAAATTTGACAGATGAAGCCCAAACGCCCCCAGAAAACTTTGGGAAATTCATCTCAATCTCTAAACTTTGATAAACAAAGCTCAAACCACCCAAAACTTTCAGAAATTAATCTCAAATAACCTCAAAACTTTCAGAAATTAATTTCAAGTAACTCTAAAACTTCTAGAAATTGATCTCAACCTCAAAATTTGGGAAATTAATCTCAAATAACTCCAGAATTTTGGGAAATTAATCTCAAATAAATCAAAAACTTTCAGAAACTAATCTCAACTAACCCCAAAACTTTCAGAAATTAATCTCAAATAACCCAAAACTTTAAGAAATTAATCTCAACCCCAAAATTTGGGAAATTAATACCTCAAAACTTTGGGAAATTTATCTCAAATAACCCCAAACCTTTCAGAAATTAACCTCAGATAACCCCAGAACTTTTCAGAAATTTATCTCAAATAAATCCAAAACTCTCATAAATTAATCTCAACCCCAAAATTTTGGGAAATTAATTTCAAATAAATCAAAAACTTTCAGAAACTAATCTCAACCAACCCCAAAATTTTGGGAAATTAATCTCAAATAACCCCAAACCATTAATCTCAACCCTGAAACTTCCAGAAATTAATCTCAAATAGCCCCAAAACTTTGGGAAATTAATCTCAAACAATCCCAAAACTTTGGGAAATTAAATCTCAACTCCAAAACTTTGAGAAAATAATCCCAAATAACTCCAAAATTTTGACAAATGATGCCCAAACCCCCCAAAATTTTGGAACAAGCGACGCTCAAACCGCCCCAAAATTCCACAGGTGATGCTCAAACCACCCCAAACCTGCAAAATTCTCAAAGTGCCCCCAAAATTCACAAGAGATGCTCAAAACCACCCCAAAATTTAACAGGAGATGCTCAAACCCCCAAAACTTTGGGAGATTTTTCCCAAATAACCCCAAAATTTCAGCAGATGATGGTGAGACCCCCAAAATTTGACCACAAAACAGCCCAGGGCTGATAAATGATGCCCAAAGCAGCCCAAAATTCAGCAGGTGAGGCCCCAAGCACCCCAAAATTAGAGATGAAGCTCAAGTCACCCCAAAGTTTGGGAAATGATCCCCAAATCTCCAAAATTTTGGGAAATGATCCCCAAATCTCCCCAAATTTTGGGAATCAATCCCCAAATCTCCAGAATTTTGGCAAGTGATTACCCCAAATCCCCCAAACTTTTGGAAACAATCCCCAAAATTTTGGCAAGTGCTTCCCCAAACCACCCCAAACTCTGAAAAATGATCCTCAAATCCCCCCAAATTTTGGGAAACAAGCCCCAAATCCCCTCAGATCCCCAAATCCCCCAAACTTTGGGAAACAATCCACAAAATTTTGGGATGTGATTCCCCAAACCACCCCAAACTATGGGAATCAATCCCCAAATCCTCCAAATTTTGGGAAAAGACTCCCAAATCCCCCAAGTTTAGGAAATGATCCCCAAATATCCAAAAATTTTGAGAAACAATCCCCAGATTGCCCCCAGATCCCCCCAAATTTTAGGAAGCGATCCCCAAATCCCTTCAAATTTTGGGAAATTATGCCCAAATCTCCCAAACTTTGGGAAACAATCCCCAAAATTTTGGGGTGTGATCCCCCAAATCCCCCCAAACTTTTGGGAAACAATCCCCAAAACTATGGCAAGTGATTCCCCCAAACTTTGGGAAACAATCCCCGAAATTTTGGGACTCTGATACCAATCCCCCAAACTTTTGAAACAATCCCCAAAGACCCAAAAATTTGGGAAGTGATTCCCCCAAATCCCCCCAAACTTTGGGAAACAATCCCCAAAATTTTGGGATGTGATCCCCCAAACTTTGGGAAACAATCCCCAAAATTTTGGGATGTGATCCCCCAAATCCCCCCAAACTTTGGGGAACAATCCCCAAAATTTTGGGGTGTGATCCCCGAAATGCCCCCCAAACTTTGGGAAACAATCCCCAAAATTTTGGGATGTGATTCCCCAAATCCTCCCCAAACTTTGGGAAACAATCCCCAAAATTTTGGGGTGTGATCCCCCAAATCCTCCCCAAACTTTGGGAAACAATCCCCAAAATTTTGAGGTGTGATCCCCCAAATCCCCCCAAACTTTGGGGAACGCTGCCCCAAACCCCAAAGCTCCCAAAGCTGTCAGCCCCACCCAGCCCGAGCTCATTAAGGGTTTAATTAGCCGTTAATTAGCCCCGGGTTCACCCGGCCCAGCCCCAGGGAAGTGCTTGGGGATAACGGGATGTTCCTGGGAAAAACCTGCCCAGGGGAAACTGGGGGGGCTTTGGGGATTTTAGGGGGATTTGGGGAGTGAAATCCAAAGGAATGGCACTGGGGGAGGGATTCTGATCCCAAAAATCTCAGAAATTCCCTCAGGTTCCAAATTCCCACCCCAAAAACCTCAGGAGTTCCCTCAGGTTCCAAATTCTGATCCCAAAACTCTAATAATTCCCTCAGCTTCCAAATTTCCACCCCAAAAACCTCAGGAGTTCCCTCAGGCTGGAAATTCTGACCCTAAAACTTTGGGAATTCCCTCAGCTTCCAAATTTCCACCCCAAAATCTCAGGAATTCCTTCAGGTTCCAGTTCCCACCCCAAAGACCTCAAGAGCTCCCTCAGGTTCCAAATTCTGATCCCAAACTCTAATAATTCCCTCAGGTTCCAAATTCTGATCCCAAAACTCTAATAATTCCCTCAGGTTCCAAATTCCCACCCCAAAAACCTCAGGATTTCCCTCAGGTTCCAAATTTCCACCCCAAAACCTCAGGCTGGAAATTCTGACCCCAAAATCTCAGGAATTCCTCAGGCTCCAAATTCCAACCCTAAAGACCTCAAGACACTCCCTCAGGTTCCAAATTCCCATCCCAAAACTCTAATAATTCCCTCAGGTTCCAAATTTCCACCCCAAAATACCCAGGAATTCCCTCAGGTTCCAAATTTCCACCCCAAAATCTCAGGAATTCCCTCAGGTTCCAAATTCTGATCCCAAAACTCTAATAATTCCCTCAGGTTCCAAATTTCCACCCCAAAATACCCAGGAATTCCCTCAGGTTCCAAATTCCCACCCCAAAACCTCAGGCTGGAAATTCTGACCGTAAAACTTTAGGAATTCCCTCAGGTTCTCCAAATTCTCATCCCAAAACTTTGGGAATTCCCTCGAGTAACAAATTCCCACCCCAAAACCTCAAGAATTCCCTCAGGTTATAAATTCTCATGCCAAAACTTTGGGGATTCCCTCAAGCTCCAAATTTCCATCCCAAAAAACTCTGGGAATTCTCTCAGGTTCCAAATTCTGATACCAAAACTTTGGGAATTCCCTCAAGCTCCCAGTTCCCAGCCCAAAACCTCAGGAATTCCCTCAGGCTCCAAATTCCAACCCTAAAGACACTCCCAGACTCCAAATTCCCAGCCCAAAACCTCAGGAATTCCCTCAGGTTCCCAATTCCCATCCCAAAATAAAGGGGAATTCCCTCAGTGTTCCCTCTTCATCCCAAAACAAACAGGAATTCCCTCATGCTCACAATTCCCGTCCCAAAACACTCGGGAATAATTTCAGGGACTCCCTGAGAGCACAAAACATCCAGGAATTCCCTCAGAGTTTCACTCCCATCCTATAAAACCTGGGGAATTCCTTCAGGGTTTCCTTCACATCCCAAAAAATCCAAGAATTCCCTCAATATTCCATTCCCATCCCAAAAAAACAGGGAATTCCCTCAGTGTTCCACTCCCATCCTATAAAACATCCAGGATTTCCTTCAGTGTTCCACTCCTATCCCAAAAAATCCAGGAATTTCCTCAGTGTTCCATTCCAATCCCAAAAAATTCAAGAACTCCCTCAGTGTTCCATTCCCATCCTATAAAATCTGGGAATTCCCTCAATGTTTCCCTCATATTCCAAAAAAAACAGGAATTCCCTCAGTGATCCCCTCACGTCCCAAAAACCCAGGAATTCCCTCAATATTCCATTCCCATCCCAAAAAAATGGGAATTCCCTCAGTGTTCCACTCCCATCCTATAAAACATCCAGGATTTCCTTCAGTGTTCTATTGCTATCCCAAAACATCGAGGAATTTCCTCAGTGGTCCATTCCTATCCCCCAAAAAAAAGGGAATTCCCTCAGTGTTTCACTCTCATTCTATAAAATAACCAAGATTTCCCTCAGCGTTCCCTTCCCATCCCAAAAAACCCAGGAATTTCCTCAGTGTTCCACTGCCATGCTAAAAACCCCAGAAATTCCCTCAGTGTCCCCTTCCCATCTTATAAAACCCATTAATTCCTTCAGGAATCCCTTTCCATGCCAAAAAATTTCCAAGAATTCCCTCAGTATTCCATTCCCAACCCCAAAAAATCCAGGAATTCCCTCAGGGTCCCCTTCCCACGTTATAAAACCCCGGAGTGCCCTCAGGGTCCCGTGTCACCCCCGAACTCTCGGTGTCGCCCCCTCGCCGTCCCCCCAAACCCCTCAGGGGTTGCCCCGTTCCCAGGGCCGAGAGCTCCAACGCCCCCAATGCCAAACAACAGCAAATAAAAAGTGGGGATTTTGGAAAACCGCGCTGGGGAAGGTCAAAGGCGCCCCGGTGCGGGGCTGAGGGGCAGAGCGCGGCCCGAGCCGGGAGGTGCCGCCGCCCTCAGCGCGTCCTCCCCTCACGGAGAGCGGCGGCCGTGAGGGGCGGGAGCGGCCCGGGCCTAACGGGGGCGGGCTGGGCCTAACGGGGGCGGGCTCGCTCCGCCACAGCGGCGCGGCTCCGCCCGGCTCCGCGCGGCCCTCGGGCGCTCCCGCCGCCGTCCCGGGCTCACTCACCGCGGGCCGGGCTGGCCGAGCTGGCGCTGCTGCTGCGCAGGAGCCGCCGCCGCTTCCTCCCGCTCCGCGACAAAATGGCGGCGGCAGGAAGTGCCCCCGCGCGCCGGCCCCGCCCCGCGCTACGCCAACGGCGTAAGGCGGCCCCGCCCGCGCCGCGCACGCCCCGCCGCTGCGCAAACGGCGTATCGCCGCGCCGGGATTCCCGTACGCTAACGGCGTAAGGCGGCGCTGAACGGCGCTTACGCAAACGGCGCAGCGCGGCCCTGCTCGCCCTGCCCCGCGCGCTACGCAAACGGCGTAACCCCGGCGGCGCAGGGCGGAGGGCGCTCCGCCGCGACCCCGCGCCCCCGGAGCCCCCGCCCCGCGCGGTAACGGCGGCCGGGCCGCGCATCCCCGCCGGCCGCACCGGGAAACGGCGGACAGAGCGGCGCGCAGCGTGAGGCGCGGCGGCGGGCGGCGCGTGAGCGGCGCTTGCGCCAGCGGCGCCCCGCCTCTACGGCGTTGGCGCAGCGGCGGGGCCCGTGCTGCAGTTTACGCCGCTGGCGTAGCCGCCCTGACGCAGCGGCCGCATTACGCAATGCGGGTTACGCCGGCGGGGCGACGTAAGCGGCGTTGGTGAATCGCGGCACCCCATGAAGCCCACCCGGTGTCCCCGGTCCATCCTCCCGCTTCCCTCAGCGGCGGCGGCGCCCCCGGCCCGGCCCGGCCCTCCCGGCGCTCCCCGCTCTTACCTGAGGGGCCGGGCCGGGCCGGGCTGGCTGAGCTGCCCTCCCGCGGGCCGGGGGCGGCGGCGGGGAGCGGAGGAGGAGGAGGAGGAGGAGGAGGAGGGAGGGGAGGGGCGGGGGCCGCGGGCACCGAGGGGCAGCAGGTCCGGCAGCGGCGCCGCACTGACCTCACCGCGCTGCGCGTGACGTCACGGCGCACCGGGGACACGCCCGCCGCCGCCGCGTGACGTCACGGGAGGGAGCAGGGGAGGGGGAAACCGGGGGACACCGGGGGGAGGACACCGGGAGGGTCCCGGATGTTGAGAGGGGACAACGGGGACACCCAGAGGGGACTTTGGGGGTCCCGGTGATGGGGGGTACCGGGGACACCGGGGGGACACCGGGGCAGGTCCTGCGACATCTTGGGGGTCGTGGGGACATTTGGGGACACCAGGAGGTCATTTGGGGACATTTTGGGGGTCTGGGGATCCTTTAGGATATTTAGGGGGTCCCAGGGGTCATTTGGGGACATTTGGGGGGTCCTGGGGGTCCCTAGGGACATTTTGGGGGTTTTGGGGCTGTGACGTCACCAAGAGGGGTTCCCATCCCATCCCTCCCAAATTTCACTCTGGGAAATTCCCATTCCAAAGAAATTTGGGATCAGTTTTGGGAGAAATCCCCCAAAAAATTCCCATTTGGGGAATTCTCGTCGATTTTTGGGGTGAAAAAATGATATTTTGGTTAAAAAAGGCAAAAAAATTGATTTATTCAAGATTCTATCTCAGAATCCCTAAAAATTCCAGACTTTTTTTTTTTTTTTTTGGGTGGGGGGAGTTCTGTAGGGAAAAGGACAAATAAAAACCAAATTTTGCTGGAAAAGGGAATTTTTTTGGGAGGGAAAAATCTGGAATTTCTCTCCCAAAATCCCCCTTTGGAATGGGATCATTCCCTAAAATTCCAAATCCTCACCTAAAGGAAAATTAAAGGGAAAAAATCTCTGAAATTGAGACATTTTGGATAAAAAAAGGAAAAAAATCACCAGGATTCGATCTCTGCCTTTATTGGAATTTTCCAAACTTCCAAATTTTTTGGTTTTCCCATTTTGGGGAAATTTTTCTTCCTGAAATTCCCCAAATCCCAGCAGAGAATTCCTCCAGGATGGGAAAAATTAGAATTTCTGTGGCTGCTTCATCCTGGAAAGAGGAAAAAAAAACAAAAAAAAAACTAGAAATGGGGAAAAATAAAGAAAAAAATATTTTTAAACAATTTCCCCAAAATTCCAACAGCAGCGTGGAAAAAAATCTGGAAAAATCCAAATTTCATGGCTTGAAGCCTCACCTTTTCCTGGAATTTTCAGGGCTCTTCCAAATTTTCCTCTTCCTCCTTTTCCGGGTTTTTTTCCTCTTTTTCTGTAATTTTTTCTGGGATTTTTTCTTCTTTTTCCGGGATTTTTTCCTCTTTTTCAGGGTTTTTTTCCTCCTTTTCCCCCTCCTCTTTTCCCTCCCCTCCCTCAGTTTGGTTTTGGGGGGAAATCCCCAATTCCTGCGATTTTTCTGATGTTTTTCCGGGGAATTTCTGGGATTTTCTGTTGTTTTTTCCTGGGAATTTCCCAGATTTTCTGATGTTTTTTCCTGGGAATTTCCCAGATTTTCTAATGTTTTTTCTGGGGAATTTCTGGGATTTTCTGATGTTTTTTCCGGGGAATTTCCGGGATTTTCTGCTGGTTTTTCCTGGGAATTTCCCGGATTTTCTGCTGTTTTTTCCGGGGAATTTCCCGGGGCATTCTCAGGGATTTGGGGATTTTCTGGTTCCTCCTCGTCGTCCTGCAGGAAGGGCGGCATCAGGAGGGGCCTGGGCAGGAACTCCTGGGCTTTGGGGAAATCGGGAATTTGGGGAATTTCGGGAATTTGGGGGTTTTCCGGAGGGTTTGGGGGTTCCTGGGGTTCTCCCTCCGGGGGTCCCTGGGGGGGCTCGGCCCCGTCCGGCTCCGGGGGCTCCTCCGTGAAGGGATCTTCACCCTGGGGGAGGGGAAATGGGAATTGGGAAAAACAGAATTGGGGAAAAATCCTGGGAAAATGGGAAAATAGAATTGGGGAAAATCCTGGAAAAATGGGAAAATAGAATTGGGAAAAATCCTGGGGAATTGGGAAATTGGGAAAAATCCTGGGGAATTGGGAAAACAGAATTGGGAAAAAATCCTGGGAAAATGGGAAAATAGAATTGGGAAAAATCCTGGGAAAATGGGAAATTGGGAAAAACAGAATTGGGGAAAAATCCTGGGGAATTGGGAAAATAGAATTGGGAAAAATCCTGGGAAAATGGGAAAATAGAATTGGGGAAAATCTTGGGAAAATGGGAAAACAGAGTTGGGAAAAATCCTGGGAAAATGGGAAAATAGAATTGGGAAAAATCCTGGGGAATTGGGAAAAATCCTGGGGAATTGGGAAAACAGAATTGGGGAAAAATCCTGGAAAAATGGGAAAAACAGAATTGGGAAAAATGGGAATTTGGGACGATGGGAAATTGGGGGAAATCCTGGGAAAATGGGAAAACAGAATTGGGGAAAAATCCTGGGAAAATGGGAAAAACAGAATTGGGAAAATTCTGGGAAAATGGGAAAACAGAATTGGGGGAAAATCCTGGGAAAATGGGAAATTGGGAAAAACAGAATTGGGGAAAAATCCTGAGGAATTGGGAAAAATGGGAAATTGGGAAAATAGGAAATTGGGGAAAATCCTGGGAAATGGGAAAATGGGAAACTGGGAAAATGGGGAAAATTCTGGGAATTGGGAAAAATGGGAAAAAATCCTGGAATATTGGGGAAAAATGAAATTGGGAAATGGGGAAATGGGAATTTGGGAAAATCCTGGGAATTTGGGAAAAACAGAATTGGGGAAAAATCCTGGGAAAAATAGAATTGGGGAAAAATCCTGGGAAAATGGAAAAAATGGGAAAAACAGAATTGGGGAAAAATCCTGGGGAATTGGGAAAAATAGGAAATTGGGAAAAATCATGGAATATTGGGGGAAAATGAAATTGGGAAATGAGGAAATGGGAAATTGGGAACAACAGAATTGGGGAAAAATTCTGGGGAATTGGGAAAATGGGAAATTGGGAACAACAGAATTCTTTGGAAATTAGAAAAAATCCTGGGAAAATGGGAAAAATCTTGGGGAAAATATTGTGGAAAATTTTGTGGAAATTGGGAAAAATCCTGGGGAAATCAGGTAAAATGGGAAATTAGGGGAAACACCATGGGGGAATTGGGGGAAAACCTGAAAAATCAGAGGAAAAATAAAATCACGGGAAATAGGAAAAATTTGTGGGGAAAAAACCATGGAAAACTGGGAGATTTTGGAGAAATAAACTTGGGAAATCCCATGGGAAGTTGGAAACATGGGGGGGGAAAGCAAAATTTGGGGAAAAAATGGAAAACCTGGTAATGAGGAAAAACCTATGGAAAATCAGGGAAAAACCCATGGAAAATTTGGGAGGAAATCCCAGGAATTTGGGAAAAAATCTGGGAATTTCTGCTGGGAGAACCATGGGAAGAGCTTGAAATCCCAGTTTGGCCCCCCAAAATTCCCAAAATCCAAAATTTGGCCAAAAAAAAGGGTGGAAGAGTTGGATCCCAGGAGGAATTTTGGGATAAATTTGAGTGCAAAGGGAAAAGTCCTGGAATTCCACATCCTGGTTTTTTTGGGAATTCTGGCATTTTTGGGGTTGGGATCCCAAAATTCCCAGGATTTTTTTGGGAAGAGGGAGGTTGGAAGTGGGAATCTCATCCCAGGGGTTTGGAGCTGTGGGAATTCTGGGAATTCCATGGATTTGGGGGGGAGGAGGAGAAACCTCAGTGCTGGAAAGGGGGAAAAAACGGGATTATGGTCCTGGAATTGTCCCAAAATCTCTGGGAATTATCCCAAAATTTGTCCAAAATCAACAGGAATCATCCTAAAATTGCTGGGAATTATCCCAAAATTTCCAGGGATTGTCCTGAAGTTTCTGGGATCATCCTGAAAATCTCCAGGATCATCTTGAAACCTTTGAGGATTTTGTTCCAAAATCACTGAGAATTGTCCCAAATCTCTGGGAATTGTCCAAAATCTTTGGGAATCATCCCAAAAATCCCTGGGATTCATCCAAAAATCTCCAGGAATTGTCCCAAAAATCTCTGGGAATTGTCCTGAAATCTCCAGGGCTGGGATAATGGGAATACTGGTCTGAACTGGGATAATGGGAATAACTGGGACAATGGGAACGATCCCAGGCTCAACATCCCTGATTTCCCTGGGATCCAAATACCTTTTTTAAAATCCAAAATCTCTTGGGATGCAAATCCACTTTTTTGGAATCCAAAATCTCTTTTTTTGGGATCTAAAATCCCCTTTTTTGGGATCCAGGCCCCTCCTTTTCCCAGGACTCCAGGTCACTTTTCCAGGATCCAAGGTCCATTTTTTGGGATCCAAAGTGCCTCTTCTTGAGATCCAAATCCTGTTTTTTGGGAATGCAAAATCCCTTCTTTTCCCTGGACTCCAGGTCCATCTTCCTGGGATCCAGATCCCAGCTTTCCTGGGACTCCAGGTCCCTTTTTCCCAGGATCCAAATCCCGTTTTTCCCTGGACCCAAGGTCCATCCATCTTCCTGGGATTCAAATCCCTTTTTTGGGGGATCCAAAATCCCTTTTTTGGGATCCAAGTCCCTTTTTTTGGGATCCAAAATCCTTTTTTCCCTGGACCTGAGGCCCATCTTCCCAGGATCCAAATCCCATTTTTCCCAGGACTCCAGGTCCTTTTCTCCTGGAACTCCAGGTCTGTTTTTCCCAGGATCCGAGATCCTTTTCCTTGGATTCTCTGGATTCCTTGGAATCCAAAATATTTCCCCCGGGGATCCAAGATCCCTTTTCCCAGGATCCAAAATCCCTCTTCTTGGGACCCAAATCCCATTTTTCCCTGGACCTCAGATTCTTCCTGGGATCCAAAATCTCTTTTCCTTGGACTCAAAAGTCCCATTTTTCCCGGGATCCAAAGTCCCATTTCTCAGGATCCAAATCCCTTTTTTCCCCCCTGGATCCAAAGTCTCATTTTTTGGGATCCAAATCCCATTTTCCCCTGGACCTGAGGCCTGTCTTCCCGGGATCCAAATCCTTTTTTTTGGGATCCAAATCCTTTCTTTTGGGATCCAAAATCTTTTTTTTTTTGGTTCCAAAGTACCTTCTTTTCCCTGGATCCGAGGTCCATCTTCTGGGATTCAAATCCTGTTTTTCCTGGGATCCAACGTCCTTTTTCCCCCCAGATTTTGGGGTCTCTTCTTGGGATCCAAAATCCCTTTTTCCCCCTGAACCCGAGATCCATCTTCCTGGGATTCAAATCCCGTTTTCCCCAGGATCCAAAGTCCCATTATTTGGGATCCAAATCCCTTTTTTTGGGATCCAAGGTCCCTTCTTCCCAAGATTTCGGGTCTCTTCCTGGGATCCAAATCCCATTTTTTTCCTGGGATCCAAATCCCATTTTTCCCAGGACTCCAGGTCCATTTTTTGGGATCCGAGGTCCCATTCTTCCCTGGACTCCAGGTCCATCTTCCCAGGATCCAAAGTCCTTTTTTTTGGGATCCAAAATCCTTTTTTTTTGGGATCCAAATCCCATTTTTCCCTGGACTCAAGGTCCTTTTCCCCCAGGATCTGAAGTCCCTCTTCTTGGGATCCAAAGTTCCATTTTTTTGGGATCCAAATCCCATGTTTTTCCAGGATCCAAATCCTGGTTTTGGGATTCAAATCCCTTCTTTTGGGATCCAAACCCCCTTTTGTTTTGGGATCCAAATCCCAGTTTTCCCAGGACTCCAGGTCCGTCTTCCCAGGATCCAATGTCCTTTTCTTGGGATCCAAATCCCATTTTTTTCCTGGGATCCAATGTCCCTTTTCCCCAGGATTTGAGGGCTCTTCCCGGGATCCAAACCCCATTTTTTGGGATCTAAATCCTTTTTTTTTCTGTTTTTGGGGATCCAAAATCCCTTTTTTCCCCCTGGACTCCAAGTCCTTTTTCTCCTGGGATCCAAGGTCCCTTTACCCAGGATTTAAGGTCACTTTTCCTGAGATCCAAAGTCCATTTTCCTGGGATCCAAATCCCATTTTTTGGGATCCCCTTCTTTTCCTGGGATCCAAGTCCCTTTTCCAGAATCCCAAATCCCTTTTTGTTTTGGGATCCAAATCCCATTTTTCCCAGGACTCCAAGTCCTTTTTCTCTTGGGATCCAAGCTCCTTTTTTTTTTTGGCATCCAAATCCCTTCCTTTCCCAGGATCCAGCATCCCATTTTGCCCAGGATTCAAAATCCTTTTTTTTGGGATCCAAATCCTTTTTTTCGGGATCCAAATCCCATTTTTCCCAGGACTCCAGGTCCATTTATTTTGGGATCCGAGGTCCCATTCTTCCCTGGACTCCAGGTCCATCTTCCCAAGATCCAAAGTCCTTTTTTTGGGATCCAAAATCCCATTTTTTGGGATCCAAAATCCCATTTTTTGGGATCCAAATCCCATTTTTCCCTGGACTCAAGGTCCTTTTTTCCCGGGATCTGAAGTCCCTCTTCTTGGGATCCAAAGTTCCATTTTTCTGGGATCCAAATCCCATTTTTTGGAATCCAAAAATCCCATTTTTCCCTGGATCCAAAGTCCATTTTTCAGGATCCAAATTCCCATTTTTCCCAGTCCCCAGCAGGCACAGTCACTATTTTTCCCACTTTTTTTTTCTCCCATTTTTCCAACTTTTCCCAGCCTGGGTCCATCCCAAACCCCTTGGATTTTGGCATTTTGGGAAGGAATTTTTGGGATCTTGAGCTTCTCCTGGGATCCTCCAGAGGCGCCTCCAGTTCCTTTTTGCTCTACGGATCCTGCCCGAATATTCCGGAAAATCCCGGAATTCCCAGCCCAGCCCCCAATTCCAGTGATCCCAGAGGGGAAAATTTGGGATTTTGGGCAATTTTGGGGGATTTTTGGGGGATTTGGGATGAGAATTCCCAACTGGGTGGGGCTGAAGCCGCCCCAAAATAACAGAAAATTCCTAAAATTTCCAACAATTCCTAAACAGGAACCACGGCTCCAAGGGAAGATTTTTGGAAAATTCCAGGATTTGAGGGATTTTTGATTTAATGTTGAGGAGATGAGGAAAAATTGGGATAAAATTAAAAAAAAAAAAAAAAAAAGGAAACAACCCAGGAGTGACAAAACCAGCAGAAAAAAAAAAACGAAGAAAAAAGCCCAAGATTGCAAGTGAAAAAAAGAAATAAAATGGGAAAAACACGGGATTTTGGGGGATTCTTTGTGAATTTTGAGGAATTTTTGGGAAATTTTGGGGGATTTTTGGGAATTTTTTTAATTTTGGGGGATTTTTCAGGGATTTTTAGGAATTTTTTGGGAAATTTTGGGGGATTATTTGGGGAATTTTGATAGATTTTTGAGGGATTTTTCTGGAAATTTTGGGGGATTTTTTGGGGAATTTTGGGGGATGTTTTGGGATGGGGCTCCAGGATTTTGGGGATTTTTGGAATGAGAGTCACAGCTTCACGAGGGGGAAATTTGGGGAAAATTCCCAATAAATTCCCAGGAACGCCAAAGGAAAATAAAAACCTCGGGATTTGAAGTGAAAACCAGGAAAAACAGGGAAAATCCAGGAATTTTTGGGGATTTGGCTCTGGGGATGCTGGAATGCAAAAAAGGGAAAAAATCCCAAAAAACCCCCAGGAATACCAAAAACACCGAAAAAAAAAAAAAGCAGGAAAAAAACCACCAAAAAAATGGGGAAAACTCCAGAATTTCCTGGAATATTTTGGGAATTCCCCTCTGGGGTTGCTGGAATGCCAAAAATGAGGAAAAAATTCCCAAAATAACAGAAAAAAACCCCAAAAAATTGGACAAAAAACCAGCAAAAAATGTGTGGAAGCTGCGGATTTTGTGGGAATTTTGTGGGAATTTTTGGGGGATTTTTGGGGAAGGGGCCCTGGGCTGTTGGGAATTCCCAGGGAAGGGAATTCCCCCGTTCCCAGGGGTACCTGGAGGTATTTTTCCAGCATCTTGACGATGTGTTTGTTGTTCAGAACACTTTTGGCCACGTGCAGACTCGTCTTCTTGAACTGCTCGGCTGCCAGCTGGAAAAACAGGGAAAAAATCCCGGAATTCTGGGAATTCCTGAGGGGTTTGGGGGCCTGGGGGTGGGAATGGGGGAATGGGGAAAAATCCTGGAATTCCCAAAGATTTGGGGTGTTGGGAATGGGGAAATGGGGGAAAATCCCAGAATTCCAAAGGGATCCAGGGGGAAATTGAGGGAAAATCTGGGATAACTCTGGGAATTCCATGGGCAAACTGGGATAACTCTGTAATTCCAATGGAAATCTGGGATAATTGCAGGAATTGCATGGGAAATCTGGGATAACTCAAGGGAATTCCATAGGAAAACCAAGATAAATCCTGGAATTCCAAAGGGATCCAGGGGGAAATTGAGGGAAAATCTGGGATAACTGTGGGAATTCCTACAGAAACTCAGGATAACTCTGGGAATTCCGTGGGCAAACTGGGCTAACTCTGTAATTCTGATGGAAATCCAGGATAAATCTGGGAATGCCATTGGAAACCCGGGCTAAATCTGTAATTCCAATGGAAACCTGGGTTAACTCTGGGCTAACTGGGAATTCTGATGAAACCAGGCTAACTCTGGGAATTCCACAGGAAATCTGGGCTAACTCTGTAATTCCAATAAAAACCCGGGCTAACTCTGGGAATTCCACAGGAAATCTGGGCTAACTCTGTAATTCCAATGGAAACCCGGGCTAACTCTGGGAATTCCATGGGAAATCTGGGCTAACTCTGGGAATTCCATGGGAAACATGGGCTAACTCTGTAATTCCCATGGAAACCCGGGCTAACTCTGGGCTAACTCTGGGAATTCCACGGGAAACTCGAGCTAACTCTGTAATTCCAATGGAAACCTGGGTTAACTCTGGGCTAACTGGGAATTCTGATGGAAACCCAGGCTAACTCTGGGAATTCCACAGGAAATCTGGGCTAACTCTGTAATTCCAATGGAAACCCGTGCTAGCTCTGGGAATTCCATGGGAAACCTGGGCCAACTCTGGGAATTCCATGGGAAACCTGGGCCAACTCCGGCAATCAATTCTGGGCTAACTGTGTAATTCCAATGGAAACCAAGGCTAACTCTGGGCAAACTCTGGGCTAGCTCTGGGAATTCCGAAGGAAACCCGGTAAACTCTGGTAATCTCCAATGGAAACCCGGCTAACTCCGGAGCTAACTCGGGCTAACTCTGGGAATTCTAATGGAAACTCGAGCTAGCCCTGGGAATTCTGATGGAAACCTGGGCTAGCTCCGGGCTAATTCTGGGAATTCGAAGGAAACCCGGGTAGCTCCGGGCTAACTCTGGGAGTTCTGAAGGAAACTCGGGCTAACTCTGGGCTAACTCTGGGAATTCTGAAGGAAACCTGGGCTAGCTCTGGGAATTCTGAAGGAAACCCGGGTAACTCTGGGCTAACTCTGGGCTAGCTCTGGGAATTCCGAAGGAAACCCGGGTAACTCTGGGCTAGCTCCAGGCTAACTCTGTAATTCCAATGGAAACTCGGGCTAGCTCTGGGAATTCCGAAGGAAACCCGGGCAGCTCCGGGCTAGCTCTGGGCTAACTCTGGGAATTCTGATGGAAACCTGGGATTATTCCAGGCTAACTCTGGGAATTCTGATGGAAACCTGGGCTAGCTCCGGGCTAGCTCTGGGAGTTCCGAAGGAAACCGGGGCAGCTCTGGGCTAGCTCTGGGAATTCTGAAGGAAACCCGGGTAACTCCAGGCTAACTCTGGGCTAACTCTGGGAGTTCCGAAGGAAACCGGGATAACTCCAGGCTAACTCTAGAATTCCATGGGAAACCCGGCTAACTCTGGAGTTCGAAGAAACCCGGTAACTCCAGGCTAACTCTGTAATTCCTATGGAAACCGGGCAGCTCCGGCGCCGGGCCGGTCCCGCCCGCACTGACCCGGCGGCTGCGGTTGTGCTCGGCCGGCGCAGGTGCCGCTGCAGGAGGTGTCTCTGCGCCGGGATCAGCATGTCGCACGCCAGGCAAGTGCGCCGCCTCGATCCGCTTGAAAAAGTGCTCCTGGCCGATCCCTGGGCACGGAGAATTCCGTCAGTTCCCAAAGAATTCCCAAAAAATTCCATGGATTGCTTCAGAAACGTCAGACAGAGCCATTCCCGCCCCAAAATTCCCTTTTTCGGGGATGAAATCTGTAGAGTTTGAGGATTGGCCTCAATCTGCTTGGAAAAGTGCTCCTGGCCAATCCCTGGGCACGGAGAATTCCCTCAGTTCCTAAAGAATTCCCAAAAAATTCCATGGATTGTTTCAGAAATGTCAGACAGAGCCGTTCCCGCCCTGAAATTCTCTTTTTTGGTGATGAAACGTGTCAAGTTTTACCCAAAAAATGAGGACTGGGAATGTTTCACTCAGGCAAATGTTCCAAACTGATCCCTGTGCCCAAAGTTCCCAAAAATTCCCAAGAAACTTCCAAAAAATTCCTAAAAAATTCCCAAAAAATCCATGGATTGGGTCAGAAAAACCACATAAAGAGCTGTTCCCACGCTGAAATTCCCTTTTTCGGGGATGAAACGTGTCAAGTTTTACCCAAAAAATTAGGATGGGAGAAGATTCCCACAGGGAAATGCTCCTGAGTCATCCCCAATCCCAAAAAATTCCCCCAAAAAATTCCCAAAAAACTTCCCAAAAATTCCATGGATTTGGTTGGGAAAAATTCAAACAGGAGGAGTTCCAGCCCAAAAATTCCCTTTTCCTGGGGATCAAATCCATCAAGTTTTCCCCAAAAAATGAGGATTGGCCTCAACCTCCGTGGAAAAGTGTTCCCAAAAAATTCCATTAATTCCCCAAAAACTCCAAAAAAATTCCTAAGAAACTCCCCCAAAAATTCCCATGGATTGGGTCAGAAGAAGTGCAATAGAGGCTGTTCCCTCCCCAAAATTCCCTTTTTTGGGGATTAAATCCATCAAGTTTCACCCAGAAATGAGGATTGGGAATGATTCCCTCAAGGAAATGCTCCTGGTAGATCCCTAAACCCAAAATTCCCAAAAAATTCCCAAAAACTTCCATGGATTGGGTTAGAAAAGGTCAAACAGGAGCAGTTCCAGCCCAAATAAACCCAAGAAAAACTCAAATAAACCAGGAAAAAAATCCAATTTTAGCCTAAAAATTCCCTAATAAACCAGGAAAAAAATCCAATTAAAACCTCAAAAATTCCCAAATAAATCCTGACAAATCCCTGAATTCCAAACCCTCGGAATTCCCAGGAATTTTGGGAATTTCCTACCCTTGAAGGGGTCGGGTCTCTGTTTGTTCCCCTCCTTCTCCGTCAGCTCCTGGCGCCGCTTCTCGATCTTCCTGTTCCTGTTCACGATGTATTCCTGGGAAAAACAGGGACATTGGGAATTCTGGGAAAAAAACACCAGGAAAACATGGGAAAAACACAGGGAAAGTCTGGGAATTCTGGGAAAAAAAAACCCAGGAAAATCTGGGAATTCTGACCCAAAAAATCTGGGAATTCCTGCCAAAAAAAACCCCATGGAAAATCTGGAAATTCTGGGGGGAAAAATAGAAAATAGGGGCATTCTGGGCAAAAAACATGGGAGATCTGGGAATTCTGGGAAAAGAGGAGAATCTGGGAATTCTGGGGAAAAGGGGAGAATCTGGGAATTCTGGGGAATCAGGAATTCTGGGAAATCTGGGAATTCTGGGAAAGAGGGAAATTGGGAATTCTGGGAAAGATGGAAATTGGGAATTCTGGGAAAAGGGGAAATCTGGGAATTCTGGGGAGACAGAGAAATCTAGGAATTCTGGGGGAAAAAAACCCCAGAAAATCTGGGAATTCTGGAAAAAGAACCACCAAGAAAATACAGGAAAACCATGGGAAATCTGGGAATTTAAAGGAAAAAAAACCATGGAGAAAATCTGGGAATTCCGAGAAAAAAAACATGGAAAACCCGGGAATTCTGGGAAAAAAAATATGGAAAAAAATGAAAAAAATCCAAAATAAATCACAGAAAATCCAAATTTCCACCTAAAAACCTGGGAAAAATAATGTTAAAAAGTGGGAAAAAAATTTTTAAAAATCTCCAAAAATCCTTAATGTTCAACTTGGAAAAATCCCCAAAAAATCCTGAAAAATAATGGGGGAAAAAATGCGAAAAATTCAAAATAAATCACGGAAAATCCGAATTTTCATGGAAAAATTTGCAAAAAATCCCAAAAAATCCAGGGAAAAAAATTCTAAAAAAATTCCCAAGTGTTCCCCAGCCCCAGAATTCCATGAGATGTTGGGGTTTGTGTCCCCACCTGCAGGAACTGGACGGTTTTGTCGGGCAGCTTGGTGCCGATGTAGCGCAGCGTGTCCCGGTGGAATTTGCTCTGCAGGTGCCTCTGGATCTCCTCCTCCTCCAGGCTCCGGAATTTGCACACAGAACAGGCAAACTGGATCCTGGAAAAAATCAAATTTCACTCATAACCAGCCCAGAATTGGAAAAAAATTTATCCCAAACTGGGATATAGCAGAAAAAACGGTAAAAAAAAACCAAAAGAACAAAAAAACCCCAAAAACAAAAAGCACAAAAAGTGAGAAAACAAACAAAAAAAAGTTCAAACATGTAAAAATTTCCCAAAAAATTCCCCAGAATTCTCTGGAATTCCCAGAAATTCCCAGAATTTCCAAAAACTGCTCGTAATTCTCCAAAATTTCCCAAAAATTCCTAAAATTGCCCAGAAATTTCTAAACTCCGGGAATTCACAAAAATTCCCCAAAATTCCCAGAAATCCCCCAAATTTCCCAGAAATTTCTAGAAATCTCCCCAAAAATATCCCAAAAACTTCCCAAAATTCCCAAAAATCCCACAAAATTCCCCAAAATGTCCAAAATTTCCTAAATTCCCAAAAATTCCCTGAAAATCACAATTGCCCGGAATTCCCAAAAATTCCCCAGAAGTGCCAAAAAAATTCCCCAACATTCCCCCAGAATTCCCCAAATTCCCCAAAAAAATCCCAGAATTCCCAAAAAATTCCCAGAAAAACCCAAGAAAATCCCCGAAATTTCAAAAAATCGCCAAAAATTGCCCAAAATTCCCAGAACTCCCCAAAAATATCCCTCAAGAACTTCTCAAAATTCCCCAAAATTTCCCCAAATTCCCAAATTCCCAAAGTTCCCTCACCTGTCCATGGCCCTGTCTCTCATCCGGTCCCTCCTGCGCTGCTTCTCCCGTTTCTTCTTCACCTCCTCGTCCTCATCCTCCGATGCTGAAGGAAAAATTTGGGAATTCTTATCCCAAAAAAATCTTTTCCAGCATTGCCAAAACCCAAATCTTTAGGATTCCCTGATTTCCCCCCGATTTTTCCAATTTTTTTCCTACTTTTCCCCAATTTCTTTCCATTTTTTCCCAAATTTTCCCGATTTTCTCAATTTTTTCCTATTTTATCCCAATTTTTCCCCTGATTTCCTCAATTTTTTCCCATTTTCCCCCCATTTTTTCCTAACATTTTTCCATTTTTTCCCACTATTTTTTCCTTTTTCCCCAGTTTTTTCTTTTTTGTCTCCCAAATATTCCAGTTTTCCCATTTTTCCTGTATTGCCATATTTTCCCTCTATTTGCCCCAATTTTTTCCCTGAGGTTTTTTTTTTTTTCCTTTTTCTCCATTTTCCCTGGTTTTCTTTCCCATTTTCTCCCTGGTTTTCCCCCATTTTATTCCTCTACTTTTTCCTTTTTTTTCCCCCACTCTTCCCTTTTTTTTTCCCAATTTTCCCTTTTCCCCCCAATTTTTCCCTTTGGATTTTGGGGATTTTTCCCTTTCCCAACCACAAATCCCCCCCCAAAAAATGCTGGAAAATCCCAAAATTCCAGAAATTTCCCCTCCAAACGGCCCCAAAATCCTGGGAATTCTCCTTGGAAACAGAATCTGGGATCTCCTGGAAAAAAAAAAGAAAGAAAAAGAAACATTGGAGTCAATTCTTTTAAAATTTCCTGTGGGAAAAGCAGAATTTTGGGAATTTTCACCTCATTTTTACAGATATTCCCCCCAAAAAATTTTGGTTTTCTGTGGAATTTTTAAGGCTGGAAAAGCCCTGAGGGATTTGGGAATTCCAGCCCTGCTCTGCTTCTCCCAAATTTTGGAATTATTCCCAAAATCCCCTCAAAATTCCCAAAAAATTCCCAAAATCTCTAAATTTCTGATCCCACCTGGAAATAAAACCCCAAAATTTGGGATCCAGCCCCTCCAAGGGCCAAATCTAGGTTTAAATTCCCAATTTTCCCATTCCCAGATTTTTTTGGGATGCTCCAGGCAGGGAAATCCTCCTGGGAATTGCAAAAAGGGGGAAAAATCCATAAAATTTGGGTTTTTTGGGGATGATTTGGGATATTCCAAGGCAGAAAATTCCCATTTTTTTTTTAATTGCTGCAGGGCTCTGAAATTCCCCAAAATTCCCAGATTTTGGGGAATTCCTGGAATACTCACACCTCTGTCTGCCTCATCCAAGGATTTTTCCTCTCCTTCACCTTCATCTCCTGCAAGAAAAATGGAATAATTTAGTAGGAAAATGCCAGAAATTGGGAAAAAAATGGAGGGAAATTCCAGGAAAAGCTGGAAATTCCTGAGGAAAAAAAAGAGGAATTCAGGAAAATGGGTGGAAATTCCAGAAAAAAAGGTGAAAATTCCTGGGAAATATGTTGGAAATTCAGGAAAAAGGGTGGAGGCACTTGGGGGGGGACATTGGGGTCATTTTGGGGGAATTTGGGGTCATTTTAAGGTCATTTGAGGAGGAATTTTGGGGTCATTTTGGAGGGGATTTTGGAGCCATTTTGGGGGAATTTTGAGGGGGATTTTGGGGCACTTTGGAGCCATTTTGGTCATATTTGGGGTCACTCTGAGGTCACTTGGGGGAGATTTTAGGGTAATTTTAAGATTATTTGGAGTCATTTTGGGGTCATTTGAGGTCATTCTGAGGCCATTTTGAGGGTAATTTTGGGGCCATTTAGAGGGGATTTTGTGGGAAACTTGGGGTCATTTTGGGGGGCAGGTTTTGAGACCACTGGGGCGGAGTTTTGGGGCCATTCTGGTGGAATTTGGGGCCATTTTGGAGCCATTTTAGTGGAATTTCGGGAGGGATGTTGGGACCATTCTGATGTAACTTGAGATCACTTTGAGATCATTTGGGGAGATTTTGGGACCATTCTGATGTAATTTGAGATCACTTTGAGATCATTTGGGGGAGATTTTGGGGCCATTCTGATGTAATTTGGGGCCATTTTGGGGAAATTCTGGTGGAAATTGGGGCCATTTTGGTGCCATTTTAGTGGAATTTGGGGAGGGCTTTTGGGGCCATTCTGATGTAATTTGTGCCCATTCTGGGGCCACCCCCGGGGAATTTGGGGCCATTCTGATGGAATTGGTGCCCATTCTGATGTTACTTGTGCCCATTCTGATGGAATTTGTGCCCATTCTGATGTTATTTGTGCCCATTCTGGGTCACCCCAGGAATTTGTGCCCATTCTGATGTTATTTGTGCCCATTCTGATGTTACTTGTGCCCATTCTGATGTTATCTGTGCCCATTCTGATGTTACTTGTGCCCATTCTGATGTTACTTGTGCCCACTCTGGGTCACCAGGAGATTTTGTGCCCATTCTGCTGTTATCTGTGCCCATTCTGATGTTATCTGTGCCCATTCTGATGAAATTTGTGCCCATTCTGATGTTATTTGTGCCCATTCTGATGTTATTTGTGCCCATTCTGGTGGAATTTGTGCCCCTTCTGATATTACTTGTGCCCCATTCTGCTGTTACTTGTGCCCATTCTGATGTTACTTGTGCCCATTCTGCTGTTACTTGTGCCCATTCTGACGTTATCTGTGCCCATTCTGATGTTATCTGTGCCCATTCTGCTGTTATCTGTGCCCACTCTGGGTCACCCAGGAGGTTTCTGTACCGTGCTCGGAGTCGCGCTCGTTGCCGTCACCGTCGCCGTCGCTGTCGGGGTTTTTGGGCTCCTCGTTGCCAGGCTGGCCCCAGGCTCGTTCCCAGTGCTCCCAGCGTTCCCAGTGCTCCCCTCCTCGTTGCCCTCCCCGCTGTCCTCGGCGCCGTCCCCGCTGCGGGAGCGTTTCCGTTTGCGCGGCCCCTCGGGCTCCCAGCGCGGCCCGGAGCGAGCGCGGAGCCCGCGGCGCCGGCCCTGCGCGGGACAGGAAATGTGGGCTGGGGAATGGGGCTGAGCAAAGGGGCTGAGCTAAAGTGGGATTGAGCTAAAATGGATTGACCTAAAGTGGGGCTGAGCAAAGGTGGGGCTGAGCTAAAAGGACTGAGCTAAAGTGGGGCTGAGCAAAGGTGGGGCTGAGCAAAGGTGGGGCTGAGCTAAAAGGGACTGAGCTAAAGTGGGGCTGAGCAAAGGTGGGGCTGAGCAAAGGTGGGGCTGAGCAAAGGGACTGAGCTAAAAGGGACTGAGCTAAATGGGGCTGAGCTAAATGGGGCTGAGCTAAAGTGGGACTGAGCTAAATGGGGCTGAGCTAAAATGGATTGAGCTAAATGGGGCTGAGCTAAAGTGGGGCTGAGCTAGAGGGACTGAGCTAAATGGGGCTGGGGAAATGGGGCTGAGCAAAGGTGGGGCTGAGCTAAAAGGCACTGAGCTAAATGGGGCTGAGCTAAAGTGGGGCTGAGCTAAAGGGGCTGAGCTAAAGTGGGGCTGAGCTAAATGGGGCTGAGCTAAAGTGGGGCTGAGCTAAAGGGGCTGAGCTAAAGTGGGGCTGAGCTAAATGGGGCTGCGCTAAAGGGACTGAGCTAAAGTGGGGCTGAGCTAAATGGGGCTGAGCTAAAGTGGGATTGAGCTAAAGTGGGGCTGAGCTAAAATGGATTGAGCTAAAGTGGGATTGAGCTAAAGTGGGATTGAGCTAAAGTGGGATTGAGCTAAAGTGGATTGAGCTAAAGTGGGATTGAGCTAAAGTGGGACTGAGCTAAAATGGATTGAGCTAAAGTGGGATTGAGCTAAAGTGGGATTGAGCTAAAGTGGATTGAGCTAAAGTGGATTGAGCTAAAGTGGGATTGAGCTAAAGTGGGATTGAGCTAAAGGGATTGAGCTAAAAGGGATTGAGCTAAAGTGGGATTGAGCTAAAGTGGGATTGAGCTAAAGTGGATTGAGCTAAAGGGACTGAGCCAAAGTGGGATTGAGCCAAAGTGGGACTGAGCTAAAATGGATTGAGCTAAAGTGGGATTGAGCTAAAGTGGGATTGAGCTAAAATGGACTGAGCTAAAGTGGGATTGAGCTAAAATGGGACTGAGCAAAGGTAGGATTGAGCAAAATGGGATTGAGCTAAAGTGGGATTGAGCTAAAATGGGACTGAGCAAAGGTGGGATTGAGCTAAAGTGGGATTGAGCTAAAATGGGATTGAGCTAAAAATGGGACTGAGCAAAGATGGGACTGAGCAAAGATGGGAATGAGCAAAAATGGGATTGAGCAAAGGTGGGATTGAACAAAAATAGGACTGAACAAAAATGGGATTTAACTAAAATGGATTGAGCAAAAATGGGACTGAGCAAAAATGGGACCGAGCAAAAATGGGACTGACAAAGATGGGACTGACAAAGATGGGACGGAGAAAAGAAGGGATTGAGCAAAAATGGCATTGAGCAAAGATGGGATTGAGCAAAAGTGGGATTGAGCAAAGGTGGGATTGAGCAAAAAAGGGAAACAAAGATGGGAATGAGCAAAAATGAGATTGAACAAAAATGGGATTGAACAAAAGTGGCAATGAACATAGATGGGATTGAGCAAAAATGGGACTGAGCAAAACTGGGACTGAGCAAAACTGGGATTCCATCAAGGGTGCAGGAGATAGAGTCCCAGGAAATGAGGGATTTGGGGAAAATAGGGCATTTTGGGGAAAAAACCGTGGGAAACAATGGGGAAAAAAGTGGGGAAGTGACAAAAGCTGGGGAAAAGGAGGAAAACATGGAGGAAAAAAGTGGCACAAAGTGGGAAAAAGTGTAAAAAAGCAGTTAAAAGCAGGGAGTGGGCACTCACCAGGTGCAGGCCGCCGCTCCAGGGCAGCGCCCCCATCCTGTCCCTCCTCCTCATCCCGAAGGGAGCTCGGCCCAGCCCCGGCATCCCCAGGTCGCCGGGATAGTCGGGATAGTCGGGATAATCGCCGGGATAATCGCCGGGATAATCGCCGGGATAGTCGCCATACTCGTACTCGGGGTAGTCGGGGTAGTCGGGGTAGTCGGGATAATCGGGATAGTCGGGCCCCAGCGCCTGGGAGAAGAGCGAGGGCAGCCCGCGCGCCCCGCCGCCCCGGAACTGCAGCTCGCTCCAGCGGGAGCCGCCCGGGAACTGATCCGGAGGCGCCGCCGGAAGCGGCCGCGGCCGGGAGCGGCGCCGGGGGCGGAGCCGGAAGTGGCGCGCAGCAGCCCCAGGGCGCCGCGGGGCCGGGCGGGATCGCGGGCCCCGAAGGGAGGGTTCCGCTCGCGCTCCCGCTCCGGCGGGAAGCGGAACGGATCCCGCGGGGAGCGCGAGTCCAGCGCCGAGAAGGAGTCGAACCGGAACGAGCTGGAAAAGAACGGGAATAAAACGGGATTAGGGGAAATGTGGGAATGGGAACTGGGATTGGGGGGGAAATGGGGGAATAGGAACTGGGATTGGGGGGGAAATGTGGGGATAGGAACTGGGATTGGGGGGGAAATGTGGGAATGGGAACTGGGATTGGGGAGGAAATGTGGGAATGGGAACTGGGATTGGGGGGAAATGTGGGAATGGGAACTGGGATTGGGGGGAAATGTGGGAATGGGAACTGGGATTGGGAGGGAAATGTGGGAATGGGAACTGGGAGTGGAAATGGGAATAGAAATTGGGATTGAAGGGGAATATGGGAATGGAAAATGGGAATAGAAATTGGGATTGAAGAGGAATATGGGAATGAAAAATAGGAATAGAAATTGGGAATAGGGAGAAAATATAGAAATGGAAATGGGTATTGGGGGGATATGGGAATATAAAAATAGGAATGGGAATTGGGATTGAGGGGAAATATGGGAATGAGAAATGGGAATTGGGATTGGAGGGGGAAATATGGGAATGGAAGTTGGGACTGGGGGGAATATGGGAATAAAAAGTGGAATGGGGGGAAATATGGGAATGGAAATAGGAATGCAAATTGGGATTGAAGAGGAAATATAGGAATGGAAAATGGGAATAAAAATGGGAATAGGTGGGAATGGAAAATGGGAATGGAAATTGGGATTGAACGGGAAAATGGGAATAAGAATGGGATTGGGGGTGGGAAATATGGGAATGGAAATGGGATTGGGGGGGAAATATGGGAATGGGGATTGGGACTGGGGGGAAAAAAACCACCAAAAAACCTCGACAATTCCATGGGAAAAACGCTGGAATTTTGGGACAAAACCCAAAACCCTCTCCACAGTTCTGTGAATTTGTGGGGAAAGGGAGGAATGGGGATAGTGTGGCACAGAACCCCCACCTGTCCTGCTCCTGGCGCCCATCCCCCGCCGTGCCCTCCTTGGCCAGCAGGTCCAGGCGCTGGTTGATCTTGGCAATGATGGAGTCAGAGCTGGAGCCCAGCTCTGCCGAGCCCGAGGAGCCCAGGCCCAGCGAGGATCCTGAGCCCAGGCCCAGGAGGATCCTGATCCCAATCCCGATCCTGCTCCAAAACCGGATCCTCCTCCTGCTCCAAAACCGGATCCTGATCCTGCTCCAAAACCGGATCCTGATCCTGCTCCAAAACCGGATCCTCCTCCAAAACTGGATCCTGCTCCGAAACTGGATCCTGCTCCTGATCCAAAGGTGGATCCTGACCCGAAGGCAGCTCCAGATCCTGATCCAAAGGTGGATCCCGAGGATCCCAATCCCAAAGCAGATCCAGATGATCCAAAGGCAGTTCCTGACCCTGAGCCAAAGGTGGATCCCGATGATCCAAAGGTGGATCCTGCAGATCCAAAGGCAGATCCCGATCCCGAGGATCCAAAGGCAGCTCCAGACCCTGATCCCACAGATCCAAAGGTTCCTGATCCCACAGATCCAAAGGCAGCTCCAGACCCCGATCCCACAGATCCAAAGGCAGCTCCAGAGCCCGAGTTCCCCTCGCTGGATCCCAGCCCCAGCTCCGCAGCCTTGGGAGGCTCCCAGGAGCCGCCAGGAGCTGCCCCTCCCCCGTAGCCGTAGGAGGCTCCAGGGGGTGTGGGTGCCGAGCTGGGAGGGGTGTAGAACTCATAGCCCTCGTAGCCTGGGGAGGAAAGGGTTAATTAGTCATTAATCGGTTCATTAGGGGATAATTAAAAAGGTAGAGAGATGGAATCCCAGCAGGAAAAGCCCCGGGATCAATCCAAGAGATCATTCCAATGGATCACTCCAAGGGAATTTGGGGAATGTAGAACTCATAATCCTTGTAGCCTGGGGATGGAGGAGTTAATTAGTCATTAATCAACTAATTAGGGGATAATTTAAAGCGGAAATGAAGAATTAGAGGGGTGGGATCCCAGCAGGATAAGCCCCAGGATCATTCCAAGGGAATTTGGGGAGTTTAAAACTCATAACCCACATAGCCTAGGGGATGAAGGGGTTAATTAGTTCATTAACCAATTAATTAGGGGTTCATTAAAAAGGGAAATGAAGAATTAGAGGGGTGGGATCCCAGCAGAATAAGCCCCAGGATCATTCCAAGGGAATTTGGGGGTATAGAACTCACAACCCTCATAGCCTGGAGATGAAGGGATTAATTTAGCCATTAATCAATTAACCAGGGGAGAATTAAAAATGGAAATGAAGAATTAGAGAGGATGCAGCAATTGGGGAAGAATCTGCCCAGAATTCCCAGATCCCAGAGGATCCCAAAGGATCCCCAGACCCACCTTGCCAGCTGGTCGCGTTCGTGGCGTAGGAACCTGGGGAAAAACAGGAAAAATGGGAATTTTTCATGGGAAATGTGGAATTTTGGGGTGAAATCTTTTGGGGATTTGTGGGAAAATGGGGAATTTTGGGAGGGGTTGGCATTGTGATGGGTTTTGCACCAAAAAGGAGGAAAATAAGGGAAAAAATTTGGGGGGAGTGGGGAGATTCTGGGAGTTGGTGGTGGGGTGGGGAGGAAAGGGGGAGGAAATGGGAAAATGGGGAAAAGGAGAAAAAGGGGAGAAAATGGGAAAAAAATGGGAAAAAAGGGGAAAAGGGTGGAAAAATGGAGAAAAGGAAGAAGAAATAGGGAAACTGTGGGAACATGGAAGAAAAGAGAAAAAAGGGAGGGAAAGGGAAAAAATGGGAAAGTGGAGAAAAAGGAGAAAAAAGGGAGAAAAAGAGGAGAAAAAGGGGAGAAAAAGGATGAAAATGGGGAAGAAAAAAAGGAGAAGAATGGGAGGGAAAGAGAAAAAAAGAGGGAAAAAGAGGGGAAAGGAGGAGAGAAAAAAGAGGGGAGGGAAAATGGGGGGAAAAGGAAAAATTTAGGAAAAATTTGGGAAAAACTCACCCTGGGTGCCGGTGGCCCCGGTGCTCCAGGTGCCATATCCTGGGGGAAAAGGGAGGATCTGTCAGCAGGGGAGGGAAAATTCCCAGTTTTCCCAAAAATTCCAAATCCCAAATCCTAAATCCTTTTCTGTGGATCCTGGAAGAATTCCAGGCAGGATTCTATAAATTCCAGGTGGGAATTAAGTGATAAATCCCATTGGTGCCATCAAATCCAAGGAAGGAAAGAAGGAAAACTTGTCCTGGTGGGATTTTTGTGTCCTTAAATTGAAGGAAAATTCAATTTCCAGGGGATTTTGGAGCTCCTGAAGGTGGATTTGAGACAAGGAAAGGATGGAGGGCTCTGGATGGGAACACAATCCAGAATTTTGGGAATATTTCTCCTCTGCCATCCCAAAAAACTCCAGTGAGGAGATTTGATGCAGCTGGAAAAGCTTGGATTGAGGGAATTCCGGAAATCCTGAGGGGATTCAGGGGAATTTCCAGGGGAAATCCTGAGGGGATTCAGGGGAATTTCATTGGGAAATCCTGAGGGGATTCAGGGGAATTTCTAGAGGAAATTGTGAAGAGATCCTGTAGGAATCCAGGGGAATTTCCAGGGGATATCCTGAGGGGATCCCAGGGAATTTCCAGGGAAAATCCTGAGGGAATCCAGGTGGGATCCAGGGGAATTTCCAGGAGGGATCTTGAGGGTATCCTCTGGAAGTCCTGAGGGGATCCAAGAGTATTTCCAGGGGAGATCCTGAGGGAATCCAGGGGAATTTCCAGGGGAGATCCCGAGGGAATCCAAGAGTATTTCCAGGGGAAATCCAAGGAGATCCAGAGGGCGATCCCAAGGGGGCTGCGAAATTGGGGACTCCCGGGGGATCCCCGTGAGGAGGGGACACAGGACGTCCTGAGGAGGGCACAGGAGCCCCGGGAAGGGGACACGGGACCCCTCAAGTGTTGGGACGGGACAGGACGAGGGAAACTGAGGCACAGGTAGCGGGGGCGGGGCCACGGCCGCCATTTTGTGTCGTCTTCAGAAATGGGCCCGGCGCCATTTCCGCCCCCCCAGGGCACGACCCCCCCTCAGCCCCCAACAGCCAATCAGCGCCGCCCTAGCGGTGAGTGACGTGGCACTCAGCCAATCAGCGGCGCCGCTGCCTCACAGCGGGGCGGGCGCTGCGCTTCGCTGCGGCGGAGCCTCCCTTCACCACCCGCCGGTAACGGAGCCGGTGCTGAGGAAGAGATGGGAAGGAGCCGCCGTCACACCGGGGGAGCGTCAGAACCGCGGGGCCACCCCGCCCCGCACCTACCGCCGTATCCCGGCTCCATCGCCGCCACCTCCGCCCGGCGCTGCCGCCGCCGCCGCTTCACCGCCCGCCTCAGCCGCTCGCGCACGCGCGCTACGGCCCGCCTTCCATTAAGCCCCGCCCATGATGCCCCTGATTTGTTGATCTCTCCAGCGGCGCGTCCCGCCCGCAGCTCCCATTGGTCAGTCTGGTTCCCGCCCGCGATCCGATTGGTGGATGCGCATCCTCCCTGAGGGCACGACCTGTCAATCACGGACGTTCTGATTCCTGATTGGGCGGCGCCGCGGGGCGCGCCCCTTGCGGCCGTGAGGGGAAGGAGGGGCCGCCATGGAGCCCCCGGGACCGGGAGCGGAGCGGCCCCGAACCGACCCCGAAATGTTTCCCGAGCAGGGCCAGAGTGGCCTTAAAATGGCCCCGGAGCGGCCCCTGACAGTGACAGTGTCCCCAATGCCTCACAGTGAGTGTCCCCAGCCTCTCAGTGACAGTGTCCCCAAATCCCCTCACGGTACTCAAATCCCCTCACACCTTCCCCAAATCTCCTCAGCGTCCCCAGATCCCCTCAAAGTGTCCCCAAGTCCCCTCAAAATCCCCTCACAGCTTCCCCAAATCTCCTCAGCGTCCCCAGATCCCCTCAAAGTGTCCCCAAATTCCCTCAATATGTTTGCAAATCCCCTCAGTGTCCCCTAATCCCCTCAGAGTTTCCCCAAATCCCTTCAGAGTTTCCTCAAATCCCCTCAGGGTCCCAAATTCCACTCACAGTGTCGTTTTTCCACTCTTCCATCATTTTTTCCATCATTTTCCATCCCTTTTCCCTCCTTTTTTTCCTATCCCTTTTTCCATTTTCCCCATTCTTTTTATGTCCCTTCCCATAATTTTTTAATCCCTTTTCCCATCCCTTTTCCATTTTTTCCATCACTTTTTCCCATCCCCTTTCCATTCCTGGGTGGAATTTCTCCATTCCAGAAGGAATTTCCCCATTCCAGGCAGGAATTTCCCCATTCCAGGCAGGAATTTCCCCACCCCAAAACGAATTTTCCCATTCCTGAAGGAATTTCCCCATTCCTGAAGAATTTCCCCATTCCTGGCAGGAATTTCCCCATCCCAACCCAACCTGGAGCATCCCAAACACCACAATTCCCAAAAAAACCATCCCCACATCCATCATCTCCACCAGGAACCCAAATTCCAAAATTTTCCCAGATTTTGGGCAGGAAAATCCCAACTCCAAACCCATCAGCAGCAGGATTGGGATGGAAACTTCCCAAAAAACCGAAAATCTGGGATTTTGGGGCTACTCCAAGGATGAGAGAGTCGGGATAACCTCGGGATGAGTCCTTTAAAATCCACAAAAACCTCGGGAATTCTCCCGTTTCACAACGGACACAACGGCACCGAACGCTCCGAAGGGAGGGAAAAACGGCGGGAAAACGGGGAAAAAACAGGAAAAACGACAGGAAAACAGCAGGAAAACATCAGGAGAAGGGTACCCACAGCCACAGGAAATCCTGGAAAAACCCCAGCGAGGTGAGGGGGACAAATCCCAGCCTTGTCCCACCTGGAAAAATCCCCGTTCCCAAGGGAAAAGGGGAAAAATTCCCACAAATCCACCTGGGAAAAAAAAAAATGGGATCACGGCAAAATTTTGGGAGATCTGGTAGAAATAAGTCCCAAAAGAATTCGAGAGAATTTCTGGGTTTTTTTGGGAATTTCTCCCTCAAAAATCAATGAATTTCTCTCTTTTTCCTGGGAATTCCCAGAAAAAACAATCCAGTGGAATTCTCTCCTTTTCCCAGGAAATCCCAAAAAAAACCAATGAAATTCCCTCTTTTTCATGGAAATTCCCCCAAAAAAACCTCAACAAAATTCTTTTTCTTGGGAATTCCCAGAAAAAAAAAAAAAATCCAACAGAAATCTCTCCTTTTCCCTGGGAAAAAAAATTCCAACGAAATTCCCTCTTTTTCCTAGGAATTCCCAAAGAAAAATTCCAGAAGAATTCCCTCTTTTTCCCAGGAATTCCTGGGATTTGGGGCTGGGACCAGGGAACATCCACGGACACGGATCCGACACATCCAGGGAATATTTTGGGTCCTTTTCCCCTCAGGAATTCACTCCTGCAACATTCCAGAGGTTTCCTCTTCATCCTGCTGCTCTTCCCTTGGCAATTCCTCTGGGAATTCCTCGGGATTTTGGGAATTTTCTGCCTTTTCTGGCTCTGGATTTGTCCCTGTTCCCCTTTCCTGGTTTTCAGCTGCTGGAATTTCCTCAGGATTTTTGTTTTCCTCAGGGTTTTCCTCAGGATTTTCAGGATTTCCTCAGGATTTTGGAGATTTTCCTCAGGATTTTCCTCAGGATTTTTAGGATTTTCCTCAGGATTTTCCTCAGGATTTTGGGGATTTTCCTCAGGATTTTCCTCAGGATTTTTAGGATTTTCCTCAGCATTTTCCTCAGGATTTTTGGGATTTTCCTCAGTATTTTCCTCAGGATTTTCAGGGTTTTCCTCAGGATTTTCAGAATTTTCCTCCCCTGCTCCTTCCCCTTCCTCGTGCTCCTCCTTTTCCTCGGGATCATCTGTGAAGGGATTTTCCCCTGGAAAAAAAAAAAAAAAAAGAGAAAAAAGGGAAAAAATCCTAAAAAATATTTTGGAGCTTCCTTGAGATTCTCCAAGAAATTCTCACCTCTCACTCCACTGTTTATCCAAATCCAGATAAAAATGGGAATTTTGGGCAGGAATTCCTGCCTAGATGGAATTCCCATATGAGATGGGATTTATGGGATTTTTGGGATGGGACTTTGGGGATTTATGGGATGGGATTTTGGGGATTTATGTGATTTTTGAGATGGGATTTTTGGGATTTATAGGATTTCATGGCATTTATAAGATAGGATTGATGGGTTTAATGGACTTAGAGGATGGGATTTCCGGAATTTCTCGGATTTATGGAATGGGACTTCTGGGATTTAAACCCCCTCCCACCCCAACCCACTCCAAAATTCTCCAAAATCCCCCAAAGTCCCAACTCCAGGAGCAGCTCCAGCCTCAACCCCACAGAGCACAGAAAAATCCAGGAATTTTCCCACCCAAATTCCAAAATATTCCCAAAAAATCCCCAAACCCCAAAATATTCCCAAAAAACTCCCACCTTGAGGTACTTTTCCAGTTTTTTGCTGATGAGTTTGTTGTTGAGGATGCTCCTGGCCACCACCAGTGAGGATTTCTTGGATTGCTCCATCATGGCCTGGAAAAACAGGGAATTCCAGGGGTTGGGACACAAATCCAGGGAAATTCCTCAAAAATTCCCAGGGAAAAGCGGCTGGGGGAAGAAATTCCCAAAAAAAAAATTCCCAGGGAAAAATGGTCTGAGAACACAAATTCAGGGAAATCCCTGTAAGAATTCCCAGGGATTTTTGTGGCTCCCCCTGCAGGAATTCCTGGTTTGGGGTTTGTGGCTCCCCATTCAGGAATTCCTGGGATTTTTGGGGCTCCCCTTGCAGGAATTCCTGGGATTTGTGGCTCCCCATTCAGGAATTCCCAGGATTTGTGCCTCCCCATGCAGGAATTCCCAGGGATTTTTGGGGCTCCCCATTCAGGAATTCCCAGGGATTTTTGGGACTCCCCATTCAGGAATTCCCAGGGATTTTTGTGGCTCCCCTTGCAGGAATTCCCAGGATTTTGGGGCTCCCCATTCAGGAATTCCCAGGGATTTTTGGGGCTCCCCATTCAGGAATTCCCAGGGATTTTAGGGGCTCCCCATGCAGAAATTCCCAGGATTTTTGTGGCAGGAGTTCCCAGCTGGGGACTCACGCGGCGGTTGTGGTTGTGGTCCAGGGATTTTTGGGGCTCCCCATTCAGGAATTCCCAGGATTTGGGACTCCCCATTCAGGAATTCCCAGGATTTTTGTGGCAGGAATTCCCAGATTTGAGGTTTGGGGGACTCACGCGGCGGTTGTGGTTGTGGTCCAGGGACTTGAGGTGTTTCTGGATGGAGCCGAAGTGCATGGGCAGCAGCAGGTCACAGGCCGAGCAGTGAGCGGCCTCCACCTTCCTCACAAAGTGCTCCAGGCCCAGCTCTGCAAAGTTATGGGATGGGGATCAGGGATGTGGGATATGGGATCAGGATTGGGGCTGGGAAACCTCCTGGGATCCCCCAGGGCTCCAGGGAATGGGATATGGGATAGGGGATTGGGGATATGGGATATGGGATTAGGGATAAGGATTGGGGCTGGGAAACCTCCTGGGATCCCCAGGGCTCCAGGAATGGGATATGGGATTGGGGATATGGGATATGGAATATGGAAAATCCCCTGGGATCCCCAGGGCTCCAGGCCCAGCTCTGGAACGGGATCAGGATCGGGAATGGGATCAGGATCAGGAATGGGATCAGGATTGGAGAATCCTCCTGGGCCATTCCAGCCCCATTGCTGGCATTCCCAAACTTTCCCATCCCCAGGGATCCCCCCAGCCCCATTCCCAGGAATCCCAGGAGCCCCCAGGAGCCCCAGGAGCCCCCAGGCCACCCCGGTACCCTGGGTCAGGTCCTGCTCCCGCTGGATCTGCTGGATCACGGCGTTGATGTCGCGGATCCCGCGGCGCCGCTCCTCCGTCTTCCGCGTCTTGTTGGCCACGTACTCCTGCCAGGAAGGCAGGACTGTCATCCCAAAATCCCTGGGGAACCCCAAAATCCCCTGGGGAATCCCAGAAACCCCCTGGGGAATCCCAGAAACCCCTGGGGAATCACAAAAACCCCCTGGGGAATCCCAAAATCCCCTGGGGAATCCCAGAAACCCCCTGGGTAACCTCAAAAACCTCCTGGGTAATCCCAGAAATCCTCCAGCACTTCCAGACAGGAATTCCAGGATTGTAATCCCAAAAATCCTCTGTTTCATGGTGCTCAAGAACTGGAAATGCTCCCAGTGGAATTGGGAATGGGAAAAGAGGAGAGAGAAAAGGAGGGGAAGGAGGGAAAGAGAAAAAAAGAGGGAAAAGCGGGAAAAGGGAGAAAAGAGAGAAAAGAGATAAAAAGGAAAAAAAAAGGAAGGGAAAAGAAAGAAAGAAAGAAAGGGAAAAAAGAAGAGGAAAAGTGGGAAAAGAAAGAAAATGAGACAAGGGAAAGGGAAGAAAGAAAAACAAGAGAACAGAAAAGCAGGAAAAGTGGGAGAAGTGAGAAAAGAAGGAGGAGATGGAGATGGAGGAGAAGGAGAAGGAGAAGGAGAAGGAGAAGGAGAAGGAGAAGGAGAAGGAGAAGGAGAAGGAGAGGAGAAGGAGAAGGAGAAGGAGAAGGAGAAGGAGAAGGAGAGGAGAAGGAGAAGGAGAAGGAGAAGGAGAAGGAGAAGGAGGAGAAGGAGCCCAGGGCAGCCCCAGTCCCGGGCACTGGCACCTGCAGGAACTGGGCTGTCTGCTGGGGCAGCTTGGTGCCCACGAACTGGAAATGCTCCCGGTGGAATTTGCTCTCCAGGTGCTGCTGGATCTCGTCCTCAAAGAACGTCCGGAACTTACAGAGCGAGCACACGAACTGGATCCTGGAAAGGGGAATGGGCAAATAACCGGGAATGGGGAGGGGAAATTAACCGGGAATGGGGAGGGGAAAATAACCGGGAATGGGAGGGGAAAATAACCGGGAATGGGGTGGGAAAATGGGGAAAATAACCGGGAATGGGGTGGGGAAAATAACCGCGAATGAGGTGGGAAAATAACTGCGAATGAGGTGGGGAAATTAACTGGGAATGGGGTGGAAAATAACTGGGAATGGGGTGGGGAAAACTGGGAATGGGATGGGAAAATGGGAAAATAACTGGGAATGGGGTGGGGAAAATAACTGGGAATGGGGTGGGGAAAACGGGAAATATAACTGGGAATGGGGTGGGAAAAATGGGGAAAATAACTGGGAATGGGGTGGGGAAAATGGGGAAAATAACTGGGAATGGGGTGGGAAAAATAACTGGGAATGGGGTGGGGAAAATAACCGCGAATGGGGTGGGGAAAATAACTGGGAATGGGGTGGGAAAAACGGGAAAAATAACCGGCAATGGGGTGGGGAAAATAACTGGGAACGGGGTGGGGAAAATAACTGGGAATGGGGTGGGGAAATTAACTGGGAATGGGGTGGGAAAACGGGAAAAATAACTGGGAATGGGGTGGGGAAAATAACCAGGAATGGGGTGGGGAAAATAACTGGGAATGGAGTGGGAAAATGGGAATGGGAAAAATTGGAAAATAACTGGGAATGGGGTGGGAAAAATTGGAAAAGAAAAAGGGAATGGGGTTAGGAAAAAGAACCGGGGATGGGGATGGGAAAAATGGGAAAAAACGGGAATGGGGATGGGAAAATAGGAAAAAAAACCCTAAAAAAGGGAAGAAAATCCCTAAAAAACGAGGGGAATATCCCTAAAAAAATTGGGGAAAAAAATCCCTAAAAAATTGGGAAAAAAAATCCCTAAAAAATTGGGGACAAAAACCCTACAAAAAAGCAAATATGCCTAAAAAGGAAAACAGGGGAAATATTCCCAAAATTCCCAACATCCCAGGATTTACCTCTCCACCATCCGGTCCCGGTGCCGCTTCTTCTGCCGGTCCTGGGATTTCCTCCCGGCCTGGAGCTTCTGCCTCAGCTGGGAAATCTGGGACATGTCCTCTGGCAGCCCTGGAAAAACGGGAAAAATGAGAAAAACGGGAATTCTGGGAATCTCCTCGGAAATCCAGCCCAAATCCAAGGAAATCCAGCCCAAAATCCCAGGAAATCCAACTTCAAATTCAACCCAAAATCTGAGGGAATGCAGCCCCAAAATCCAACCCCAAAATCCCAAAAGAAATCCAGCCCAAAATCCATGGAAATACAACCAAGAATCCAGGCCCAAAATCCATGAAATCCAGCCCCAAAATCCAACCCAAAATTCAAGAAATCAACCAAAATCCCAGGAAATTCATTTTTGGGATGGATCAATCCCAGATTTCTGGGATTTGGGGATTTCTTGGATTCAAGGAATGATCAGTCCCAGATTTCTCTGGGATTTAGGGATTAATTCATCCCAGATTTTCTGGTTTTAGGGATGGATCATTCCCAAATTCCAGGATTTAGGAGTACATCAGCCCCAGATTTCTGGAATTTGGGGATGAAAGTCCCTGGATTTTCCTTCCCTGATCCCCAAATTCCTGAAATTCCCTGGATTTTCCCTGGAAAATCCCCCAGGTATTCCTGCAATTTCCCTTGGAATTCCCAACTCACCTTTCTCGGAATCTCTTCCTTCTTCATCCTCTCCTTCCTGAAAAACCAAAAAATTTGGGAATTTAAGGGTTTAAAATTCCAGGAATTTCTCCCTCTGGAGAAATTTTCCCCCAAAATCCCAGAATTTCCCTCCCTCAGATCCCAAAATTCCGGAATTTTCTCCCTCCCACCCTTCCCCACGCAAAATCCTTCAGGAATTCCCAAAATTCCAGATTTCCCCTCACTCACCCCTCTGGATTCCTCCTTTTCTCCGGATTCTCCTTCCGTGCCTTCCTCTGGAAAGAGCAAAACCCAAAATTTGGGAATTTGGGATAAACCCCAGGATTTTCCATGCTACAAATCTGGAATTCAGCCCCAAAAATCAGGAATTTTGGAGAAACCCTCGGATTTTGTAGCTGGAATTCCGGGATTCACCCCAAAAATCTGGAATTTGGGATAAACCCTTGGATGTTATAGACGAAAATCCAGGATTCAGCCCCCAAAGTTGGGAATTTGGGATAAATCCTGGCAATTTTTAGCTGGAATTCTGGATTCAGCCTCAAAAATTAGGAATTTGGGATAAATGCAGAAATTTTCCGCTGGAATTCTGGGATTCAGCCTTGAAAATCAGAAATTAGGGATAAATCTGAGGAATATTAAGCCCCCAAAATTGGGAATTTGGGATAAATGTTGGGAATTTTTAGCTGGAATTCTGGGATTGAGCCCCCAAAGTCAGGAATTTGGGATAATCCTGGAATTTCTGAGCTGGAATTCTGGGATTGAGCCCCCCAAAGTTGGGAATTTGGGATAAATCTTGGGAATTGTGCCTCCCCTGACCGTTCTCGGAGCTGGAGTTGTCGGAGCCGTCGGTTTTGGGAGCTTTGTCCTCGCTCAGCTGCTTCCGCTTCTTGCCGAAGGAATCGCGGCGCAGCCGCTTCCGCTGCGGCTGCAGGGAGGGAAACACGCGGGGAATTGGGGGAAATTTGGGAAAAAGTGGGGAAAAATCAGGAAAAATTTAAGGAAAATTCAGGAAAAACTTGGGGGAAAATTCGGGAAAAATTGGGGGAAAATTTGGGAAATATTGAGGGAAAATTGGGGGAAATTGGAGGGAAATCGGGGGAAATCGGGAAAAATTTGGTGGAAATTTTCCCCAATTTTTCCCTGATTTTTCCCCAATTTTCCCCCAAAAGCTTCCTGAAATTTTCCCAAAATCAAGGGAAATCAGGAGAAATCAGCGGGAAATCATGGAAAAATCAGGGGAAAATCATGGAAAGCCATGGGAAAACCAGGAGAAATCAAGAGAAATCATGGAAAACCACAGGGAAATTATGGGAAAATCATGGAAAACTATGGGAAAATCAGGGGAAATCAGGAGAAATCATGGAAAACTATGGGAAAACTATGGGAATAATCATGGGAAACTATGGGAAAATCAGGGGAAATCAGGAAAATCATGGAAAGTCATGGGAAACAATGGGAAAATCAAGGGAAATCAGGGGAAAGCCAGGGAAAATCATGGAAAACCATGGGAAAATAATGGTAAACCATGGAAAACCGCTGGCAATCCAAGGTGCTCACCCTGCAGTCGGCGTCCCAGGCGCGCCAGGCGCGGCGCGGGCGCTTGAGGCCGCTGGAAGGCGCCGGGGCCGGCGCGGAAGAGCGCGGCGCGCGCCGGCTCGGGCAGCAGCGGCGCGAACAGCGAGGGCAGGCGGCGCGCGCCGCGGCGGCCGCGGCTCGGCCCAGCCCCCGCTGGGCCCGGCCACGGCCCCGAGCGGCCCCAGCCCCGGAACCTGCCCCCCGGGAAGGGCTGCTCCCGCGGGCGCTGCCGCCCGTAGAAGTCGTTGGCGTCGGGCTCGGACTCGTTGGGGTAATCGGGGTGATCGTTGGGGTAATCGGGGTAATCGTTGGGGTAATCGTTGGGATAATCGTTGGGATAATCGTTGGGATAATCGTTGGGATAATCGTTGGGGTAATCGTTGGGGTAATCCCCCGGGTACTCGAAGGCCGCCCGGTACAGGTCACGGTCGTTCAGCGCCCGAGCGCGAATCGCCGTAGGATTCGTATCGGTCGTATCTGGAATTGGGAATTTTGGAGTTTTCCAAAGGGAAAATAGGACACAGGGAGTGGGAGGGGGGTTTGTGACAGGAAAGATAAGGGAAGGGAGGGGAATTGCCCAAAAAATAGTTCCAAGTGGTTGGCACTCCTGAAAAAATGGGGTCCCATTATTCCCATCCCCACTATCCACATCCCCATCAACCCAAATTCCATCATCCCCAATTCCATCATCCCCATCATCCCCATTCCCATTGCTCCCATTGTTCCCATTCCTATCATCCCCATTCCCATTATCCCCACTATTCCCACCATTCCCATCTGCATTATCCCCATCCCCATTATTCCCACAATTCCCATCATTCCCACTTCCATTATTTCCATCATTCTCATAATTCCCAGAATTCCCCTTATTGCTATTATTCCCATTCCCATTATTCCCATTTTTCCCATTTCCATTATTACCATTATTCCAATTCCCACCATTCCCATCCCTATCATTCTGACGCCCACTATCCCCATTATTCCCATTCCCACAATTCCCATCATTCTCATCACTCTCATTCCCATTATTCCCATCATTCCCCCCATTCCCATTCCCATTATTCCCACTATTCCCATTACCCCCATTATTCCCACTATCTCCATTATTCCCATTCCCGTTATCCCCATTATCCCCACAATTCCTGTTACCCCGTTATTGCCATGATCCCCATTATCCCCATCATCCCCATTATTCCCATCCCCATTGCCGCCATTATCTCCATTATTCCCATTCCCATTAACCCCATTATCCCCATTATTCCCATTCCCATTACCGCCATTATTTCCATTATTCTCATTCCCATTAACCCCATTATCCCCATTCCCACTATCCCCATTCCCATGATCCCACTATTCCCCCTACCCCTGTTATCCCCGTTATCCCCATTATCCCCACTATCCCCATTCCCATTATCCCCACTATTCCCCCTATCCCCATTCCCACAATTCCCATTATCCCCGTTCCCTCCCCACCTGTCACTCCCGGCTCCGTAGGCGCGGCCCTGGCTCCTGCCCAGTTCCATTATCCCCGTTATCCCCATTATCCCGTTATCCCCGTTCCATCCCCACCTGTCACTCCCAGCTCCGTAGGCGTGGCCCTGGCTCCTGCCCGGTTCCATTATCCCCGTTATCCCCGTTACCCCGTTATCCCCGTTCCGTCCCCACCTGTCACTCCCGCCTCCGTAGGCACGGCCCTGGCTCCCGGCCGGCTCGGGGTGGGCGCCGGTTCCCGGCTCCCCGCGCGGTTTCCCGGGCCCCTCCCCGGCCTCGCCGGCGCCGTCGCTCTCGGCGCTGCCCAGGTCCCAGGAGCTGCCGGCGGCGCCGTAGCCGAAGCCGCCCGAGCTCTCGGGGCCGTAGCCGTAGCCGTAGCCGTAGCCCTCGTACCCTGCAGGGGATCCGCCCGTTGGGAGAGCTCCCGGGAGCTCGGGACCATCCCCACGGAACTGGAGCGTTCCCAGTTAATGCCCGCGGAATTGGGATCGTTCCCGTGGAATCTGGGGTCATTCCCATGGAATTGGGATCATTCCCAGTTAATGCCCGCGGAATTGGGATCGTTCCCATGGAATTTGGGATCATTCCCAGTTAATTCCCGTGGAATTTGGATCGTTCTCGTGGAATTTGGGATCATTCCCAGTTAATTCCCGTGGAATTTGGATCGTTCTCGTGGAATTTGGGGTCATTCCCATGGAATTGGAGCGTTCCCAGTTAGTTCCCGTGGAATTAGGACCATCCCCATGGAACTGGAGCGTTCCCAGTTAATGCCCGCGGAATTGGGATCGTTCCCGTGGAATTTAGTATCATCCCCATGGAATTTGGGATCGTTCCCAGTTAATTCCCGTGGAATTGGGATCGTTCCCAGTTAATTCCCGTGGAATTTAGGATCATCCCCATGGAATTTGGGATCGTTCCCAGTTAATTCCCGTGGAATTGGGATCGTTCCCGTGGAATTTGGGATCATTCCCATGGAATTTGGGATCATTCCCAGTTAATTCCTGTGGAATTGGGATCATTCCCGTGGAATTGGGATCGTTCCCATGGAATTGGAGCGTTCCCGTGGAATTTGGGAAAAGTTGCCATAGAACTGGAGAAGAGTTCCATGGAGTTGGGGATCATTCCCATGGAATTTGGGATCGTTCCCAGTTAATTCCCGTGGAATTGGGATCATTCCCATGGAATTGGGATCGTTCCCATGGAATTGGAGCGTTCCCGTGGAATTTGAGAAGAGTTTCCATAGAACTGCAAAAGAGTTTCATGGAGTTGGGGATCATTCCCATGGAATTTGGGAGTGTTCCCAGTTAATTCCTTCCCATGGAATTGGGAATCATTCTCACGGAACTGGGGAGAGTTCCAGGGAATTAGGGGAGTTCCTGGGAACCTGGGGGGAGCTCCCAATTAATTCCCATGGAATTCAGGAGTGTTCCCACAAAATTTGGGATGGTTCCCATGGAACTGGGGAGTGTTCCCAGTTAATTCCCATGGAATTTGGGATCATTCCTATGGAATTTGGGATCACTGCCATGGAATTCGGGAGCGTTCCCAACAAGTCTGGGGTCACTCCCAGTTAATTCCCATGAAATTTGGGAATATTTCCAGATTCACCATGGAATTTGGGATTGGTCCCACCAAACTTGGCATCATTCCCAGTTATTTACCCCAGACTTTGAGATTGTTCCAAAGAATAAAGGGGAAAACCACAGAATTTGGGATCATTCTCAATGAATTCCCACAGAATCTGGGATCATTCCCACAAGATTTGGTTGGGATCATTCCCACAGAATGCCTGGAACCATCCCAAAAGATCCCCAAATCTGTAACTTGGGGTTGTTTCCCCATCCTAAAAATTCCATTTTTTGTTGGATCTGGCAGGAATTTGGGAATAAAATTTGGGAAAAGACAATTTGGAGCTTCCTGAGGGATCCAGGGGAGGAAATCCCACACTTGCCTCTGCTCGTGCCCGAGTTCCAATCTCCATATCCTAAAAAACACAAAAATCCACCTGAGCCTCCCCAAATCCAAAGAATTCCCCCAAACCCACAGAATTCCCCCCAGGAGCCCTTCTGCCCCCAAATCCCGAATTTTTGTTCCAAACTGGGAAGAATTCCCAGCCCTGAGGGTTTGGAAATACTCAGGAAATGGAAATTATTGTGGAAAAATTGGGAGGAAGGGGAAAAAACCCAAGGGAAATGGGGAAAAACTGGGAAAGAATGGGAAAAGAGGTGAAAAATGAGGGAAAAAATGAGGGAAAAGAGGAAAAAAATAGAAAAAAGGAGGGAAAGTGGGAAAGAAGTGGGAAACTGGGGAAATGGAGAAAAATGGGAAAAAAGGAGGAAAAGGGGAAAAAAGGGGAGGAAACGGGGGAGAAATAAGGGGGATGTGAAAAAGGGAAAAAAATGGGAAAAAGAGGGGGATAAAAGGGGAAAACTGGAAAAATGGGAAAGAATGGAAAAAGTGGGAAAATGGGAAAAATTGTGGAAAATAGGGAGAAAAATGGGAAAAACGGGGAAAATGGGGGAAAATGGGGAAATCAAGGAAAATGGGAGAGGAATGGAAAAAAGTGGGAAAGAATAGGGGAAAATGGGAGGGGGAAATGGGGAAAAATGGGAAAGAATGGGAAAAATGGAAAAAATCGAAAAAACAGGAGAAAAGTGGGAGGCGGATCCGTTGCTGCCGTTCTGGGATGGATATTCCTGGCTGCCCTCATTCCCTGAGCGGATCTTGGCCTTAATTAGCGGCTCCTCATTAGCAAATGAAGCAGTTAATGAGTGCGGGAGCTCCTTCCCTGCCTCAGGGCGGGAATTTTCCGGGAATTTCCTCGGGAATCGCTGCCCCGCCCCCGCCAGGTGTGTCCCAGGTGAGGGACGGAATTCAGGGAAAAAAGGGAGAAGCGGGACGGGAAGGAGCGGGAGAGGGCTGGGCTGGGAATAAACGGGATTGGGATGGAACTGGGGAGTTCCTGCGGGCAGAGGGAACGGGAGAGGCGAACGGAGCTGGATCGGGATCAAATCCCCGGGATTTGGGGCTGTCCCGGTGCCCCGGGGACATCCCCGGTCCCGGTGTCCCCCCAATGTCCCCCCGGTCCCGGTGTCCCCCGGTCCGTCACAGACTCCCCATCCCAATGTCCCAGTGTCTCCTTCCGTCCCTCACGGACAGCTCCATGTCCCGGTGTCCCCTCATTGTCCCGGTGTCCCCAAGTCCCTCACGGCCCCGCCACTCCCGGTGCCTCCCGGTCCCCTCCATGTCCCGGTGTCCCCTCATTGTCCCGGTGTCCCCCGCTCCCTCACGGTCCCCAGTGTCCCGGTGCCTCCCGCTCCCGTCCCCTCCCCGCTCCCTCCGCTCCCCCTCCCGGTTCCTCCCGGTTCCTCCCGCCCCCTCCGCGCTCCCGCTCTCCCGGCCCCGCCCGCTTCCCCTCACGGCCCCTCACGGGCACGGCCAGCCCCTCACCGCTCCCGCTCCGCCCCGGCCCCGCCGGCTCGCGGCCGCTCCCCGCTCGGTCCCGCCGCGGCTCCCCGCCGTTCCCGGGGCCGCGGGCTCCTCACGACCCCGGGGCCGCCCCCTCCCCTCACCGTAGCTCATGATGGCGGCGCCTCCTCCCCTTTCCCGGGCGGTAACGGCGCCGCGCGGGCCCCGCCCCCCCGCGCTGATTGGCGGCGCCGCTCCGCCTCCCCCGCGCTGATTGGTCCGCGCCTCCCGAGCCTCCCATTGGCCGTCGACTGCTGTCGATCATCGCGTTCCCCGAGCTGTGATTGGCTGAGGTGGATGTCTGCGGGATGGGGGCGTGGCCTCCACCACTCTGATCTCCCATTGGTCAGCGGTGCCGGCTGCGGACCTATCGCGTGCCAGGCGCGACCTTGGCCACGCCCCCTCAGCGTAGCGCCCGCCGCTATTGGCTGTTTGCGCTCAGACCACGCCCCCTAGACGCCCTCACGTGGCCGCTGGTGGTAGTGCGGGGTCAGCTGGGTCACGTGTTTGTCACGTGGGGACACCTGGGGGTCACACAGGGGCCCACCATGACCCTTGGGATCAGCGTCCCCAAATTTCCCAAATCCCAGTGCCCCAAATGCCCCATCCCTGTCCCCAAATCCTCATCCCAGTTCCCAAATTCCAGATCCCAATGCAACATCTGAATCCCAGGGTCCCCAAATCCCCCTGAACTCCCCCAAATTCCCCCGGATTTTCCCCAAATTTCCCTGGGATTTCCCTGAATTCCCCAAAATCCCCCTGGATTTCCCCAAATTTCCCTCAATTTCCTCCAAATCCCCCTGGATTTCCCCAAATCTCTCTAAATTTGCCCCAAATTTCCCTGGATTTCCCCAAATTCTCCTGGATTTCCCCAATTTCCCAAAATCCCAGCATTCCAGGCATCCACAGACACCGTTTTTCCCGGGAATTCATTTCCAGAATTATTTAATCCATCGTCCCCCACTCCGGGTACAGGAATCGCCGGAAACGTCCGGAAAACGTGGAAATAAAAAAAAAAATAAAAAAAAAAAGAAAAAAAAAAACAAAACAGGAAAAAAACCCCAAAATATTTATCCATTAAAATTCCTTCCGAAATCCGGAAGTTTCGGGATTCCCAAATAAAAACGGATTTTTTCTGTTTCACTTTGTTTTCTACACAAATCTAGAGTTTAAAAAAGTCGGGATGAGGGGGAAAAACGGGAATGAAACAAAGAACGACAAAGAGGGAAAAAAACGGGAACTGGGGAAAAACCGGAGCCGAATCCTCCCGGAATTCTGGGGATTCCCGCAGGATTTTGGGAATCTGCAGCGGGAAGGAATCCCGCGGGGTTTCCTCGGGAAAAGTGGGAATTCTGGGAACATGCAACCCCGGAACTGAGGGAATTCCGACATCTACGGGGCCACGAAAATAAAACAATTTAAAAAAAAAAAAAAGGGAATTTACAACTCTCCGAGGGTCCAAATGTACAAAATCCACAGCGTTTCCCCCCGGGAACTCCAGGAATTCCCGGGAATTCCCTCCCCGAGTCGCCACCGGGAAAAGGCGACGCCGACGGTTCTTTGGGATAAAAAAAGGGAATTTTTGTTTTTGTTTTTTTCCCCGGGAAGTGACACAAAAAGGGGCGGGACTGTGGAATCCCAGCCCGGCTCCCGGGATTCCGGGAATTCCCGCCCTGTAGTGCTTGTGGCTGCCCCGCCCGGGACGCGCCCATTTGGGGAAAACCCACCAGGAGATCCCGGCGCAATTTTGGTTTTTTTTGTCGGTTTGTTGGTTGTAAATTTTTTTTTTCCTCCCAGCTCAGGATTTTCGGGGGGAAATTGAAGGTTTCAGGGCGCGTCGGCCACGGCCGGGGGCTCGGGGGGCGCCTCGCTCCAGCACGGGTCCAGCTTGGAGAAGTTCATGTCGAGGATGTGGCGCTGCAGGTGCCGCACCCACTCCTCCTGGATGGACAGCGGGCCCTGGAACTCCACCTCACAGAACCTGCGGAGGGAGCCCGGAGTCAGCGGGGCAGGGAAAGGGGGATGGGAGAGAGCCGGAAAAATGGGGTGGGAGAAAGGAAATATCCCTAAAAATGGGATGGGGGAAAAGGGAAATATCCCTAAAAATGGGATGGGGGAAGAGGGAAATATCCCTAAAAATGGGATGGGAGAAAAGGGAAATATCCCAAAAAATGGGATGGGGAAAGGAAATATCCCTAAAAATGGGATGGGAGGAAAGGGAAATAGCCCAAAAAATGGGATGGAGGAGGAGGGAAAATTCCCTAAAAATGGGATGGGAGAAAGGGAAAATTCACAAGAAATGGGATGGGGAGTAGGAAAATATCCCTAAAAATGGGATGGGGAGGAGGGAAAATTCCCTAAAATGGGATGAGGGAGGAGGAAAATATCCCTAAAAATGGGATGGGGGAGGAGGAAAACATCTCTAAAAATGGGATGGGAGAAAAGGGAAATATCCTTAAAAATGGGATGGGAGGAAAGGGGAATATCCCAAAAAATGGGATGGGGGAAAAGGGAAATATCCCCTAAAAATGGGATGGGGAAAGGAAATATCCCAAAAATGGGATGGGGGAAGAGGGAAATATCCCTAAAAATGGGATGGGGAAGGAGGAAAATTCCCTAAAAATGGGATGGGAGGAAAGGGAAATATCCCTAAAAATGGGATGGGGGAAAAGGGAAATATCCCTAAAAACGGGATGGGGGAAAGGAAAATATCCTTAAAAATGGGATGGGAGGAAAGGGAAATATCCCAAAAAATGGGATGGGGGAAAAGGGAAATATCCCTAAAAATGGGATGGGGGAAAAGGAAAATATCCTTAAAAATGGGATGGGAGGAAAGGGAAATAGCCCAAAAATGGGATGGAGGAGGAGGGAAAATTCCCCTAAAAATGGGATGGGAGAAGAGGGAAAATTCACAAGAAATAGGATGGGGGAGTAGGAAAATATCCCTAAAAATGGGATGGGGGAGGAGGGAAAATTCCCCTAAAATGGGATGAGGGAGGAGGAAAATATCCCTAAAAATGGGATGGGGGAGGAGGAAAACATCTCTAAAAATGGGATGGGAGAAAAGGGAAATATCCCTAAAAATGGGATGGGAGGAAAGGGAAATATCCCTAAAAATGGGATGGGGGAGGAGGGAAAATTCCCCTAAAAATGGGATGGGGGAGGAGGAAAATATCCCTAAAGATGGGATGGGAGAAAAGGGAAATATCTCTAAAAATAGGATGGGGGAGGAGGGAAAATTCCCTAAAAATGGGATGGGAGAAAAGGGAATATTCCCTAAAAATGGGATGGGAGAAGACAGAAATTGGGAAAAACACCCCAAAAAAGGCTGGAAAAGAAGGAAAACTCCCAAAAATCAGGAAAAATTCCCCAAAAATCAGGAAACCCTCCCCAAAAATCGAGAAAACTGTCAAAAAACCGGAAAACCCCCCAAAAAGCAGGAAAACCCCTTAAAGTCAGGAAAAATGCTCCAAAAATCAGGAAAAAACCCCTAAAAATCCGGAAAACTCCTGCAAAAACAGGGAGGACCACCCCAAAAAATCGGGAAGCCCCGGGAGGGAGGGGACGCCGGGGCCCACCTGCACTTGAGGGTGTAGATGTTGCCCACGAACTTGACCAGCGAGCTCTGCGGCGGGCGCGGCACCAGCGCCGGCACCGGGCGCGGCGCCGGGCGCGGCTCCTGCAGCTTCCGCGGGAACTCGGCGCCCGCCGGGAGCGCGCCCGGCAGCGGCGGCTCCAGCGCGCGCGGCTGGCGGCGCTCGAACTCTGGGGGGGAAAGGGAATGGGGATGGGGAATGGGGAATGGGGATGGGAACAGAGAGAAAAATGGGAATGGGGACGGGAATGGGGAATGGGAATGGGAAATGGGGAGAAAAATGGGAAATGGGAATGGGGAATGGGAAATGGGGAAGGGGAATGGGGATGGGAATGGGGAATGGGGATGGGAACAGAGAGAAAAATGGGAATGGGAATGGGGAATGGGAAGCGGGAAATGGGAGCGGGGATGGGGATGGAGATGGGGAAAATGGAAAATGGGGAAGGGAATGGGGAGAAAAATGGGAAATGGGAATGGGGAATGGGAAAGCGGGAAATGGGAACGGGGACCGGGGAAATGGGGAATGGGGATGGGGAGTGGAGAATGGGGAATAGGAAATGGGGAATGGGAAATGGGGATGGGAATGGGTCCCTTCCCAAATCCCATTATCTTGTTCCCATTCCAAACTCCATTCCCAATTTCACATCCCCATTCCCAATCCCATTCCCGTTCCCATTGCCGACACCATTCCCATTCCTGTTCCCATTCCCAAATCCTAAATCTCATTCCCATTCCAAGTCCCAAATCCCATTCCCAGTGCCTGTCCTATTCCCAAATCCCAAATCTCACTCCCATTCCCATTCCAGACCCCGTTCCCATTCCCAATCCCATTCCTGTTCCCATTCCCAAATCCCAAATCCCATTCCCAGTGTCTGTCCTATTCCCATTCCAGATCCCATTCCCAATTCCCACACTCAAATACCATTATTTCATTCCCATTCCCATTCCCAATGTCTCATCCCCATTCCCAGATCCAGTCCAATTCCCAATTCCCAACTCCCACTCCAATTCCCACTCCCTTTCCCAAATCCCATTCCCAAATCCTACATCTCACCCCAAGCCCCATTCCAGACCCCAATTCCCAACCCAGCAATTCCCATTCCCAAACCCCAAATCTCATATCCCACAATCCTAAACCTCACAATTCCCATTTTCATTCCATCACTCACTGCTGAAGTTGCCCTTCTGCTCCTCCACCCTCACCATCCCCAGCACTGTCCCCATTCCCATTTTTCCCATTTTTCCCATTTTTAACCCCATGTTTCCCATGTTTCACTCACTGCTGAAGTTGCCCCTCTGCTCCTCCACCTCCACCATCCCCAGTGCTGTCCCCATTCCCATTTTTCCCATTTTCCCCATTTTTAACCCCATGTTTCCCACGTTTCACTCACTGCTGAAGTTGCCCCTCTGCTCCTCCACCTTCACCATCCCCAGCACTGTCCCCATTCCCCAATCCCATTCCAATTCCAATTCCCATTTCTATTCCATCACTCACTGCTGAAGTTGCCCTCTGCTCCTCCACCATGCCCCAGCACTGTCCCCATTCCCATTTTCCCATTTTCCCATTTTTAACCCCATGTTTCACTCACTGCTGAAGTTGCCCCTCTGCTCCTCCACCCTCACCATCCCCAGCACTGTCCCCATTCCCATTTTTAACCCCAAACTCCATTTTCCATCACTCACTGCTGAAGTTGCCCCTCTGCTCCTCCACCTTCACCATGCCCAGCGCCGCGCCCAGGCCGCGCTCGGCCCCGTCCCTGTCCCTGTCCCTGTCCCCCGGCGCCGCCCCCTCCCCGAGGCCCCTGGGCAGGAACGGGCCCGGGGGCGGCGCCGGGGCCCCGCGCGGCTCCCGGGGCTGGGCCGAGCTGCGGAACTTCTTGGAGAAGGGGCGCCCGCCCTGGATGTAGCTGCGGTAGGCGCCGGCCTTGTGCGGGCGGTGCCGGATCCACTCGCGCAGCGTCTCGATGGGCGAGCCGTTCACGCACCACTCGGTGACGCCGAACTGCCGCAGGTGCGCCCGGGCGTGGCTGGCCAGGGCTTTTCTGTTCTCAAAGTACAGCCCACACAGCTCACAGCAGGCTTCTGCTGCTGGAAATGGGAATTAAAACAGAGAAATTGGGGTTAAAATGGGATTAAAATAGAGAAATCGGGGTAAAAATGGGAATTAACACTGGGATATTGGGCCATGGGCAGCGCTGAACTGCCGCAGGTGCGCGCGGGCGTGGCTGGCCAGGGCCTTCCTCTTCTCAAAGTACAGCCCACACAGCTCACAGCACGCTTCTGCTGCTGGAAACACAGAGAAATGGGATTAAAATAGGGATTCAAATAGAGAAATCGGGGTAAAAATGGGAATTAACACTGGGATATTGGGCCATGGGCAGTGCTGAACTGCCGCGAGGTGCGCTGGCGAGCGTGGCTGGCCAGGGCTTTTCTGTTCTCGAAGTACAGCCCACAGAGCTCACAGCAGGCTTCTGCTGCTGGAAATGGGAATTAAAATAGAGAAATTGGGGTTAAAATGGGATTAAAATAGAGAAATCGGGGTAAAAATGGGAATTATTGTATGGAAAATGGGCCATGGGCAGCGCTGAACTGCCGCAGGTGCGCCCGGGCGTGGCTGGCCAGGGCTTTTCTGTTCTCAAAGTACAGCCCACAGAGCTCACAGCAGGCTTCTGCTGCTGGAAATGGGAAAAAACAGGATTAAAATAGAGTTAAAATAGAGAAATCGGGGTAAAAATGGGAATTAACACTGGGATATTGGGCCATGGGCAGTGCTGAACTGCCGCAGGTGCGCCCGGGCGTGGCTGGCCAGGGCTTTTCTGTTCTCAAAGTACAGCCCACACAGCTCACAGCAGGCTTCTGCTGCTGGAAACACAGAGAAATTGGGGTTAAAATGGGATTAAAATAGAGAAATTGGGGTAAAAATGGGAATTATTGTATGGAAAATGGGCCGTGGGCAGCGCCGAACTGCCGCAGGTGTGCCCGGGCGTGGCTGGCCAGGGCCTTCCTGTTCTCAAAGTACAGCCCACAGAGCTCACAGCAGGCTGCTGCTGCTGGAAATGGGAAAAAACAGGATTTAAATAGAGTTAAAATAGAGAAATTGGGGTAAAAATGGGAATTATTGTATGGAAAATGGGAATTAAAACAGAGAAAATGGGCCATGGGCAGTGCTGAACTGCCGCAGGTGCGCGCGGGCGTGGCTGGCCAGGGCTTTTCTGTTCTCAAAGTACAGCCCACACAGCTCACAGCAGGCTTCTGCTGCTGGAAACACAGAGAAATTGGGGTTAAAATGGGATTAAAATAGAGAAATTGGGGTAAAAATGGGAATTATTGTATGGAAAATGGGCCGTGGGCAGCGCCGAACTGCCGCAGGTGTGCCCGGGCGTGGCTGGCCAGGGCCTTCCTGTTCTCAAAGTACAGCCCACAGAGCTCACAGCAGGCTTCTGCTGCTGGAAACACAGAGAAATTGGGGTTAAAATAGGGATTAAAATAGAGAAATCGGGGTAAAAATGGGCCATGGGCAGTGCTGAACTGCCGCAGGTGTGCCCAGGCGTGGCTGGCCAGGGCTTTTCTGTTCTCAAAGTACAGCCCACAGAGCTCACAGCAGGCTGCTGCTGCTGGAAATGGGAAAAAATGGGAATTATTGTATGGAAAATGGGAATTATTGTGTGGAAATCGGGGTAAAAATGGGCTATGGGCAGTGCCAAAGTGCACGTTAGGGAATAAAATGGGAATAAAGATTGGGATAATGGGATGAGGGGATGGATACAAAGCACATCCCAAATCCATCCCAAAAACTTCCCAAACATCTGAAATATCCCAAACCCATCTCAAACACCCCAAACACCCCAAATCCATCCCAAACACCCCAAATCCATCCCAAACACCTCAAAAACTCCAAAATCCCCGTGTCACTCACAGGCCTTGTCGTGCAGGGCGCGGCCCTTGAAGCCCAGCTCAGCACCTTGTGCTTGGTGCTCCCAAACCCATCCCAAACACCCCAAACCCATCCAAACCCATCCCAGACACCCCAAATCCATCACAGACACCCCAAATCCCCGTGTGACTCACAGGCCTTGTCGTGCAGGGCGGCGGCCCTTGAAGCCCAGCTCCAGCACCTTGTGCTTGGTGCTCCCAAATCCATCCCAAACACCCAAAAACCATCCCAAACACCCCAAACCCATCCCAAACACCCTAAAACCCATCCCAAACACCCCAAACCCATCCCTAACACCCCAAATTCCCCCAAACCCCCAGTACTCACAGGCCTTGCCGTTGCAGGGCGTGGCCCTTGAAGCCCAGCTCCAGCACCTTGTGCTTGGTGCTCCCAAACCCATCCCAGACACCCCAAATCCATCCCAAACACCTAAACCCATCCCAAACTCCCAGAATTCCCCAAATCCCCGTGTGACTCACAGGCCTTGTCGTGCAGGGTGCGGCCCTTGAAGCCCAGCTCCAGCACCTTGTGCTTGGTGCTCCCAAACCCATCCCAAACACCCCAAACCCATCCCAGACACCCCAAATTCCCCAAATCCCGTGTGACTCACAGGCCTTGTCGTGCAGGGCGGCGGCCCTTGAAGCCCAGCTCAGCACCTTGTGCTTGGTGCTCCCAAACCCATCCCAAACACCCCAAACCCACCCCAAACACCCCAAAAACCCCCAAAAACCCCCAGTACTCACAGGCCTTGTCGTGCAGGCGCGGCCCTTGAAGCCCAGCTCAGCACCTTGTGCTTGGTGCTCCCAAACACCAAAAACCATCCCAGACACCCCAAACCCATCCCAAACACCCCAAATTCCCCCAAACCCCCAGTACTCACAGGCCTTGTCGTGCAGGGCGCGGCCCTTGAAGCCCAGCTCCAGCACCTTGTGCTTGGTGCTCCCAAACCCATCCCAAACACCCCAAAACACCCCAAACCCATCCCAAACACCCCAAACCCATCCCAGGCACCCCAAACCCATCCCAGACACCCCAAATTCCCCCAAAAACCCCCAGTACTCACAGGCCTTGTCGTGCAGGGCGCGGCCCTTGAAGCCCAGCTCAGCACCTTGTGCTTGGTGCTCCCAAACCCACCCCAAACACCCCAAACCCATCCAAACCCATCCCAAACCCATCCCAAACACCCTAAATCCATCCCAGACACCCCAAATTCCCCAGACACCCCCAAATCCCGTGTCACTCACAGGCCTTGTCGTGCAGGGCGCGGCCCTTGAAGCCCAGCTCCAGCACCTTGTGCTTGGTGCTCCCAAACCCATCCCAGACACCCCAAATCCATCCCAAACACCCCAAACCCATCCCAAACACCCCAAATTCCCCAGAATTCCCCAAATCCCCGTGTGACTCACAGGCCTTGTCGTGCAGGGCGCGGCCCTTGAAGCCCAGCTCCAGCACCTTGTGCTTGCCGTCGCCGTGCCCGCCCAGCCGCTCCTCGCCCAGCGCCCGTTTCGGCGCCAGGAACGCCGCGGCGCTCTTGGCTCCCAGCGGCGCCAGCCCCAGCGCCGCGCCCGCCTTGCCGGGCCGGGCCCCGCCCAGCGGCGCCAGCGCCAGCCCCGGGGGCAGCGCCTTGGCCGGCGCCGGGAGCCCCCCGGGCCCCTCGGCCTCCTCCTCGTCCTCGGCCGCGCCCGGCGGCGCCTCCAGCCCCGGCGGCGCCGGCGGCTCCTTCTTGATGAGGCAGGGCTTGGATTTCTTCCTGAGGATCTCGCGCAGGGTGTCGATGGGGGAGCCGTTCACCGACCACTCGGTCACGCCCATCTGGCGCAGGTGCGAGCGCGCGTGGCTCGAGAGCCCCTTGCGGTTCTCAAAGAACTCCCCGCAGAACTCGCAGCGGATGTCGCGCACCGGGTCGGCTCGGGAGGCTGGGGGAGATTCTGGGGTTAGGGAGGGGTGGAACCCTCCAGAAAATCCCTCTGGAGGAGCTCAGAGGCATCCCAAATCCCCAGTTTGAGCCCCAAAACCCCGTGGATGTCGCACACTGGGTTTGCTCAGGAGACTGGGGGGACATTCTGGCATTAGGGAGGGACTGAGAGGGAGGAAAATCCCTCTGGAGGAGCTCAGAGCATCCCAAATTCCCAGTTTGAGCCCCAAAACCCCGTGGATGTCACACACTGGGTCAGCTCAGGAGGCTGGGGGGGAGATTCTGGGGTTAGGGAGGGATGGAACCCCTCTAGGATGAGATCTTGGGGTCCCAAAACCCCTCTGGATGAGATCAGAGCATCCCAAAAATCCCGGAGATGATCCCAGAACCCCCTAAAATCCCTGAGTTAACCCCCTCAGTGCCGCACTCACACAGGTTGAGCGGCGCCATCTCCTCGTGCACACCCTAGGCTGGGTCTGGGTGCACCCCAAATCTCTGAGATGATCTCTGAGCTCCCCAAACCCCCAGGATAAACCCCAAATCCCCCAACAAATCCCCAAATCCCCCAACAAACCCCCAAATGCCACACTCACACAGGTTGAGCGGCGCCATCTCCTCGTGCGCTGCCCACGCCGGGTCTGGGGGTGTCCCAGATCCCTGAGATGATCTCTGAGCCCCCCAGATCCCCAGCATAAACCCCAAGATGCCCCAAACCCCTGGGATAAACCCCCAAACCCCCAACAAACCCCCAAATGCCCAGACTCACACAGGTTGAGCGGCGCCATCTCCTCGTGCGCTGCCCACGCCGGGTCCGGCGGCGCCGGCGCCTCCCCGGGAAGGATCCCGGCTGCTCCTCCTCCTCCTCCTCCTCCTCCTCCAGCCATCAGCTCCCGCTTGATCTCCACCCTGAGCTGGTCCTGCTTGAGTTTCTTGTGCAGGGCGGGCGGGGGCAGCCCCGGGAACACCTTCCTGGCGGTGCTGGGGGGCGGCGAGCCGGCGGCGCTGCCGGGGCCGGCGCCGGGGCCGGGGGGGCTGAGCGGCGCCGGCAGCTTCTTGGCCAGCGCCGGGGGCAGGTGCAGCTCGGGGCCGGGGCGCGGCTCCAGCGGGGCCAGGCTGCCCAGGAGGCTCTTGGGCAGCGCCTTGGGCGGGCCGGGCCGGCGCCGGGTCAGGATCTCGCGCAGGGTGTCGATGGGGGAGCCGTTCACGTACCACTCGGTCACGCCCATCTGGCGCAGGTGCGAGCGCGCGTGGCTCGAGAGCCCCTTGCGGTTCTCAAAGAACTCCCCGCAGAACTTCGCAGCGGATGTCGCGGCACGGCTCCGAGCCCGAGGCTGCGACGGCACGGCAAGGGTTAACGGGGTTAACGGGGGGCCTGGGGAGGGCTGGGGGAACGGGAACGGTCTGGGCCTTTAGGATTGGGCAGGGAGCAGCAGCAGCAGCAGGAGGAGGAGGAAGTTCAGGACAAAGAGAAGAAGGAAGAGGAAGAGGAGATGAAGAAGACAAGGAAGGGAATTAAATGCAGGAGGAGAAGAAGGAGAAGAAGAGGAGGAACAGAAGGAAGAGGAGAGAAGAAGAAGGAAGAGGAGGAAAAAGAGAAGAAGTATGAGAATGAAGTGCAGCAGGAAGATGAAGAGGAAAAAGAAAAGGAGAAGAAAAAAGAAGAGCAGGAGAAGGAAGAGAAGAAAGAGAAGAGGAAGAAGACAAGGAAGTGAAGGAAATGCAAGAGAAAGAGAAAGAAGTAGGAGGATGAAGTGCAGGGAAAGAAGAAGAGGAAAAAGAAAAGGAGGAAGAGAAGGAGGAAGAAGAGGAGGAGAAGAAATTTCAGGAGAAAGAGAAGAAAAGAAAAGAGGGAAGGGAAAGAAGAGAAGAGAAGAGAAGAGAAGAGAAGAGAAGAGAAGAGAAGAGAAGAGAAGAGAAGAGAAGAGAAGAGAAGAGAAGAGAAGAGAAGAGAAGAGAAGAGAAGAGAAGAGAAGAGAAGAGAAGAGAAGAGAAGAGAAGAGAAGAGAAGAGAAGTTCAGGAGAAGGAGGAGAAGAGGAGGAAATGCAAGAGAAAGACAAGGAAGAGGAAAAAAAGCAAAAGGAAGAGGAGGAGGACAAGGAGAGGCAGGAGGGGTTTAGAGGATGCAGGAGCTGTGGGATGGGAACCCAGCAAACACCCAAAGAACCAGGAAAAACAAAGGAAAACCCAGTAAAATCCAGTAAAACCCCATTAAACCCCAGTATAACCCAATAAAACCCCAGTAACACCCAGTATAACCCAGTATAACCCAATAAAATCCCATTTAACTCACTGAGGTTCAGTGGCCCGTCCTCCTCACTGGCCCAGGAAGCCTCGGCGGGCAGCGGGCTCAGCGCCAGCTTGGCTCCAGTAACACCCAGTATAACCCAGTATAACCCAGTAACACCCAGTATAACCCAGTATAACCCAGTATAGCCCAGTATAACCCCCTGGCACTCACTGAGGTTCAGTGGCCCGTCCTCCTCGCCGGCCCAGGAAGCCTCGGCGGGCAGCGGGCTCAGCGCCAGCTTGGCTCCAGTAACCCCAGTACAACCCAGTATAACACCCAGTATAACCCCATAGCACTCACTGAGGTTCAGCGGCCCGTCCTCCTCACCGGCCCAGGACGCCTCGGCGGGCAGCGGGCTCAGCGCCAGCTTGGCTCCAGTAACCCCAGTACAGCCCAGTATAACCCAGTAACACCCAGTAACACCCAGTATAACCCAGTAACACCCAGTATAACCCCATGGCACTCACTGAGGTTCAGCGGCCCGTCCTCCTCACCGGCCCAGGACGCCTCGGCGGGCAGTGGGCTCAGCGCCAGCTTGGCTCCAGTAACCCCAGTACAGCCCCAGTAACACCCAGTAACACCCAGTAACACCCAGTAACACCCAATAAAATCCCAATTAACTCACTGAGGTTCAGCGGCCCGTCCTCCTCGCCGGCCCAGGACGCCTCGGCGGGCAGCGGGCTCAGCGCCAGCTTGCCCCCCTTCTCCTCGGCGCCCTTGGGCGACGCCGGCAGCGCCGCCGGCCCCTTCCTGCCGCTGCCCGGCGAGGGGGGCGGCGCCAGGCACTTGGCGAAGCCGGGCGGCGACTTGATGGCTTTGTTGACCGCGCCCTCGGCCTTGGGCAGCAGCAGCAGCGCCCGCGGCGCCCCCGGCTCCTTGGGCGACGCCGACTTCTTGGCCAGCGCGGCGCCGGCGCCGGGCTCGGGCTTGGCCTTGTGCCGCACCAGCTCGTAGAGCAGGTCGATGGGCGCGCCCGAGCTCTCCGACTCGGCCACGCCCAGCTGGCGCAGGTGCGAGCGCGCGTGGCTCGACAGCCCCTTGCGCGTCTCGAAGCAGGCGCCGCACACCTCGCACGTGGTCAGGCTGGCGGCTGCAAAACAGGGAAAATTAGGAAATTAAATTAAATTAAATTAAATTAAATAGGAGAATACAGATCAAAAACAGAGATCAACTCCCAATCCATTGAGATCAGCCCTGAATTTGGGATGGGAGCTGGTACTGCACACCTCGCACGTGGTCAGGCTGGCAGCTGCAAAACACGGGGAAATAGCAAAAATAAATTAAAATTAAATATGAGAATACAGAGGAAAAACAGGAGTTAAAAATCCCTTAGGATCAGTTCCCAATCCATTGAGACCAGCCCTGAATTTGGGATGGGAGCTGGTCCTGCACACCTCGCACGTGGTCAGGCTGGCGGCTGCAAAACAGGAAAATGAAATTAAATTAAATTAAATTAAATAGGAGAATACAGAGGAAAACCAGGGGCTAAAATCTCCTGAGATCAGCTCACACCCAGTCCCAGTTCGGGATGGGAGCTGGTGCCGCACCCTGCACGTGGTCAGGCTGGCGGCTGCAAAACAGGGAAAATGAGAAATTAAATTAAATTAAATATGAGAATACAGAGGAAAACCAGTGGCTAAAATCCCTTGGGATCAGCTCACACCCAGTCCCAGTTCAGGATGGGAGCAGGCGCCGCACACCTCGCACGTGGTCAGGCTGGCGGCTGCAAAACAGGAAAATGAATTAAATTAAATAGGAGAATACAGAGGAAAAACAGAGATCAGCTCCCAATCCATTGAGATCAGCCCTGGATTTGGGATGGGAGCTGGTACTGCACACCTCGCACGTGGTCAGGCTGGCGGCTGCAAAACAGGGAAAATGAATTAAATTAAATTAAATTAAATAGGAGAATACAGAGGAAAATCGGGAGTTAAAAATCCCTTGGGATCAGCTCACACCCAGTCCCAGTTCAGGATGGGAGCAGGCACTGCACACCTTGCAGGTGGTCAGGCTGGCGGCTGCAAAACAGGGAAATTAAATTAAATTAAATTAAATAGGAGAATACAGATCAAAAATGGGAGTTAAAAATCCCCTGAGATCAGCTCACACCCAGTCCCGGATTTGGGATGGGAGCTGGTGCTGCACACCTTGCACGTGGTCAGGCTGGCGGCTGCAAAACAGGGAAAATGAGGAAATTAAATTAAATTAGATAGGAGAATACAGAGGAAAAACAGAGATCAACTCCCAATCCATTGAGATCAGCCCTGGATTTGGGATAGGAGCTGGTGTTGCACACCTTGCACGTGGTCAGGTTGGTGGCTGGAAAACAGGGAAAAAAATAAATAAAAGAAATAAAGCAAAAATAAATAAAATTAAATAGGAGAATACAGAGGGAAAACGGGAGTTAAAAATCCCTTAGGATCAGTTCCCAATCCATTGAGATCAGCCCTGGATTTGGGATGGGAGCTGGTGCTGCACCTTGCAGGTGGTCAGGCTGGCAGCTGGAAAACACGGGAAAATGAGGAAATTAAATAAAATTAAATAGGAGAACACAGAGGAAAAATGGGAGGTAAAAATCCCCTGAGATCAGCTCCCAACCCATTGAGATCAGCCCCAGATTTGGGATCAGAGCAGGCACTGCACACCTGGCACGTGGTCAGGCTGGGGGCTGGAAAAATGGGGAAAATAGCAAAATTAAATAAAATTTTAAAATGGGAAAATTAGAGATAATTCCAGTGTCAGAACCAAGAGCAAAATTGGGGTTAAAACCCCCAAGATCAGCTCCCAATCCATTGAGATCAGCCCTGGATTTGGGATGGGAGCTGGTGCTGCACCTCGCACGTGGTCAGGCTGGGGGCTGGAAATGGGGGGACAAACAGTGAAAATGGGAAAAAACGGGAAAATTGAGATAAAATAAAATATCAGACATGGAAGGTCAGAAAAGGGGTAAAAAATCCCCTGGGATCAGTTCCCAAGTTCCAATCCAGAACCAGTTCAGGATCAGAGCTGGTGCTGCACACCTCACACGTGGTCAGGTTGGGGGCTGGAAATGGGGGGAAAAAAGGGAAAATGGGAAAAAATGGGGAAAAGTGAGATAAAATAAAATGTCAGATATGGAGAATCAGAAAAGGAGTTAAAAATCCCTCGGGATCAGTTTCCAAGTTCCAATCCAGAACCAGTTCAGGATCAGAGCTGGTGCTGCACCTCACACGTGGTCAGGCTGGGGGCTGGAAATGGGGGGACAAACAGTGAAAATGGGAAAAAACGGGGAAAAGTGAGATAAAATAAAACATCAGACATGGAAAAGCAGAAAAGGGATTAAAAATCCCTTGGGATCAGCTCCTGAGCTCCCACCCAGCCCTGGATTTGGGATCAGAGCTGGTACTCCACACCTGGCACATGCTCAAGCTGGGGGCTGCAAAAATGGGGGCAAAAACAGGAAAAAATATGAAAAAAAAGTAAAAATCTGCAGGGGAATGAGGAGGGATGAGGGGAGGGAAGCAGGAGCGGATCCCAGGGAATTCTGCCCCTCCCAAGCGAGGACACGCCCCCTCATTAACGCCCCGTTAATCAAACCGGGACCAGCCCGGGAATTTCTCACCTTTGGCGTCCTGGGGCTCGGCCTTGCCCCCGGGGGGCCTCCGGGGACAGCTTGGAGCCCCCCAGGGCGGGGCGGGGGGCGGCTCCAGGGCCGAGCTCTTCTTGGGGATGGGGGAGGGACGACACCTCCATGGCCACCAGCTCGTCCTGGTCGGGAGCCAGCACTGCGGGGGAACCACGGGGGTCAGCGCCGGGGGTCCTGGGGGGTCCCAGGGGGGATTTGGGGGTCATGGGGTGATGCAGGGGGATTTGGGGGTGATCAAGGGGGGATTTGGGGGGTGATGCAGGGGGGATTTGGGGTGATCCAGGGGAGATTTGGGGGGTCCTGGAGGGGTTTGGGGTGATCTAGAGGGGTTTGGGGTGATCCAGGGGAGATTTGGGGGGTCCTGGAGGGGTTTGGGGCGATCCAGAGGAGTTTGGGGGGTCCTGGGGGGCGTTTGGGATGTTCCAGAGGGTTGGGATGATCCAGGGGATTTGGGTGATTCATGGGGGATTTGGGGTGATCCAGGTGAGATTTGGGGTGATCCAGGGGGAATTTGGGGGTGATCCAGGGGGGGATTTGGGGGTGACCCAAGGTGGGGATTTTGGGGTGGCCAGGCAAGATTTGGATTGATCCAGGGAGATTTGGGGGTCCTGGAGGGGATTTGGGGTGATCCAGGGGGAGATTTGAGGGTCCTGGAGGGATTTGGGGTGATTTAGGGGTTTGGGGTGATCCATGGGAGATTTGGGGGGTCCTGGACAGATTTGGGGTGATCCAGGGGGGTTTGGGGTGGCACAAGGTGGAATTTTGGATGTTGAGGGAAGATCCGGGGTGATCCAGGGGAATTTTGGCATGTCCCACAGAGTTTGTGGTGATTCAGAGGGGGTTTGGTACTTCTGAAGGGAAGTCTGGGGTGTCCTGGGGCTTTTGGGTTGTTCTGGGAGGGATTTGGGATGTTCTGGGAGGGATTTGGGGTGATCCAGGAGGGATTTGGGGTGATCCAGGAGGGATTTGGGATGTTCCAGGAAGATTTGGGGTGATCCCAAGTGGGATTTCAAGTGTCCAGGTGGGATTTGGGCTAATCCCAAGTGGGATTTCAAGTGTTCAGGTGGGATTTGGGATGTTCCAGGTGGGAATTTGGGGTGATCCAAACGGGTCTGGGGTGTTCCAGGTTGGAATTTGGGGTGATCCAGGTGGGATTTGGGGTGTTCCAGGGGGAATTTGGGACATTCCCAGGGGTGGCTGGAGGTTTGCCAGGGTGAACTTGGGGACAGGGGTGTGACAGATCCCTAAAGGGGAGGGGACAGGGACAGTGCCAGGTCCTTAAAGGGGAGGGGACAGTGACAGTCCCAGGTGTCACCAGGAGAGGTGACAGGTCCTAGAGGGGACAGGGGTGTGACAGGTCCCTAAAGGGGAGGGGACAGTGACAGTTCCAGGTGTCACCAGGAGAGGTGACAGGTCCTAGAGGGGACAGAGGTGTGACAGGTCCCTAAAGGGGAGGGGACAGGGACAGGGACAGGTCCCTAAGGGGCAGGACAAGGGTGGTGGCATCAGGGAGGGGACAGGGCTGGTGGCAGCTCCCTGAGGGAGGGGACAGGGAGGTGACACCTCCCAGCAGGGGACAGGACAGGGTGTGACAGGTCCCTAAAGGGGAGGGGACACAGGGAGGTGACACCTCCCAGCAGGGGACAGGACAGGGTGTGACAGGTCCTAAAGGGAGGGGACACAGGAGGTGACACCTCCCAGCAGGGGGACAGGACAGGGTGTGACAGGTCCCTAAAGGGGAGGGGACACAGGGAGGTGGCACCTCCCAGCAGGGGACAGGACAGGCTGGTGGCAGGTCCCTAAGGGGAGGTGACAGTGTCGGTGACAGTGTCGGTGACAGGTCCCTAAGGGACAGAACAGGCTGGTGGCAGCTCCCCGAGGAAGCCAGGACCTGCAGGGAGGGGACACGGCGAGGTGGCAGGAGAAGGGCTGGGGACAGGGCTGGGGACATTCTGGGGCTCCTGGGGACAGGGCTGGGGACACCCGGGACTCCCTTGGGGACAAAGCTGGGGACACCCTGGAATTCTCTTGGGGACACCCGAGATTCTCTCAGGGACTGAGCTGGGGACGCCCAGGATGCTCTTGGTGACACTCCGGGACTCTCTCGGTGACACCCGGGATTCTCCCGGGGACACCCCAGGATCCCCTCGGGGACACCAGGATTCTCTCAGGGACACCCGGGATGCTCTCAGAACACCCGGGGCTCCCCTTGGGGACACGATGGGACTCTCTCGGGCACAGCGCTGGGGACACCCGGGACTCTCTGGTGACACCCCGGGACTCTCCGCGGGCCGGGCCGGCCCCCCCGCCTTCCCCGGGCTGCGATCCGCGCTCCCGCTGCGACCGAACCGAGCCGGGCCGGGCCGAGCCGAGCCGAGCCCGGAGATCCCCGAGCAGCCCCGGAACCCCCCGAGGAGCCGCGGCCGCTCCGAGCCGAGCCGAACGGAGGCCGGAGATCCCCGAGCAGCTCCGAAACCCCCGAGGGCCCCGGAGCCCCCGAGCGGCCGCGGCCGCTCCGCCGCCTCCCGGGGTCCCGCGGGGACAAAGCGGGGCCGGACAAAGGAGCGGAGCGGAGCGGGGCGGCGGCTCGCGGCCCGGGCCTCCCGGAGGCGCTGGGGGCTCCGGCCCCGCCCGGCCCGAGGCGCGGCGCCGCCGCTACGGAGCCCGAGCGCGGGGCGATGCCGTGAGGAGGCAGGGGGCGCTCAGCCGGCGCGGGCGCGGCCGGGGCTCGGGGCCGCGGGGGGAGAGGAGCGCTCACCCGGCTCGGGCGCGGCCGGGGGCTCGGGGTCGCCGTCCCCGCCGCGGTCGCGGTCGCGGGGCCGCGGAGCCGCCGCCGCTTTGGCGACTTTGGGCGGCGGGGAGGCGGCGGCCGAGGCCGAGGTGGAGGCCGCCATCTTGGGCACGGCGCACGCGGGGAGCCCGCCAGGGCGGAGGGGAGAGCGCCGAGCGCGGGGAGGGGAGAGCGGCAGGGCGGGGAGCGGAGCGCCGAGAGCACCGAGCGGAACCGGGAACAGGGAGAGCGGCAGGGCGGGGAGCGGGCGCCGAGAGCACCGAGCGGAACGGGAACCGGGAACGGGGAGAGCGGCAGGAGAGGAGCGGAGCGCCGAGAGCACCGAGCAGGGACGGGAACCGGGAACAGGGAGAGCGGCAGGGCGGGAGCGGAGCGCCGAGAGCACCGAACAGGGACAGGGAACAGGGGAGAGCGGCAGGGCAGGGAGCGGGCGCCGAGAGCACCGAGCAGGGACGGGAACCGGGAACGGGGAGAGCGGCAGGAGAGGGAGCGGAGCGCCGAGAGCACCGAACAGGGACGAGAACCGGGAACGGGGAGAGCGGCAGGGCGGGGAGCGGAGCGCCGAGAGCACCGAGCGGAACGGGAACCGGGAACAGGGGAGAGCGGCAGGGCGGGAGCGGAGCGCCGAGAGCACCGAGCGGAACCGGGAACCGGGAACAGGGAGAGCGGCAGGAGAGGGCGGAGCGCCGAGAGCACCGAGCGGAACCAGGAACGGGCAGAGCGGCAGGAGGGAGCGGAGCGCCGAGAGCACCGAGCGGGAACGGGAACCGGGAACGGGGAGAGCGGCAGGGCGGGAGCGGAGCGCCGAGAGCACCGAGCGGAACAGGAACAGGCAGAGCGGCAGGAGAGGAGCGGAGCGCCGAGGCACCGAGCGGAACGGGGAACCGGGAACGGGCAGCTCCGAGCGCCGAGGCAGGAGAATTTGTGGGGAAAGGGGAATTTTGGAGAGGCAATCAAGAGGAATTTTGGGAGAATTTCAGGGGCATAAAATGGGGGATTTTTATGGGGAAAGGGGGAATTTGGGGGAAAAGAAGGAATTTGGGGATTTTTGGAAGGAGTTTGGGGAATATGAGGGGAATTTGGGGGGGATTTGGGGGAATTTTAGGGGCCTTTGGGGAATTTTTGGGAGGGAAAGGGGGAAATTGGGGAAATAGGGGGAATTTGGTAGGGAAAAAGGAGGAATTTGGGGATTTTTGGGGGAAATTCTGAGGGGGAATTTGGATATGGGAATTGGAAATACCCTGGATTTTGTGAATTTAGGGATTTAAATATCCAGGATTTTATGGATTTGGAATTAAAATATCCTGGATTTCCAAGGGCCAATCCCCAAAATCCCAAACCATGGATGCAGAGGGCTCCTCCTCCTCCTTCAGCCCCAAATCCCAAAATTTATCCCAAAATTCCCCAAATCCCCAAAATCTCCACCCCAAAACCTCCTAAAATCTCAATTCCCAGGATGATCCTGCAGAATTCCCGACACTTCTCCAAGATCAAATCCCCAAAAATCCCAAACCTGACGACACCAAGCCCTAAATTCATCCCAAAACTCCCAAATCCCTCCAAACCTCCACCCCAAAAATCTCCATTCCCAGGCAGATCCCACAAAATTCCCGACACTTCTCCAAGATCAAATCCCCAAAAATCCCAAACCCTGATGACACCAAACCCCAAATTCATCCCAAAATCCCAAAGCCTGACGACACCAAACCCCAAATTAATCCCCAAATTCCCAAACCTGACGACACCAAACCCCAAATTTATCCCAAAATCCCAAACCCTGATGACACCAAACCCCAAATTTATCACAAAATCCCAAACTCTGATGACACCAAAACCTCAAAGTCATCCCCAAATTCCCAAACCCTGATGACACCAAACCCCAAATTTATCCCAAAATCCCAAACCCTGATGACACCAAACCCCAAATTCATCCCAAAACCCCAAACCCTGATGACACCAATCCCCAAATTTATCCCAAAAAACCCCAAACTCCGATGACACCAAACCCCAAATTCATCCCGAAAACCCCAAACCCTGATGACACCAAACCCCAAATTTATCCCAAAATCCCAAAGCCTGATGACACCAAACCCCAAATTAATCCCCAAATTCCCAAACCCGACGACACCAAACCCCAAATTTATCCCAAAATTCCCAAACCTGATGACACCAAACCCCAAATTTATCCCAAATTCCCAAAGCCTGACGACACCAATCCCCAAATTCATCCCCAAAAATCCCAAAGCCTGATGACACCAAACCCCAAATTAATCCCCAAATTCCCAAACCTGACGACACCAAACCCCAAATTTAATCCCAAAAACCCCAAACCCTGATGACACCAAACCCCAAACTCATCCCAAAACCCAAACCCTGATGACACCAATCCCCAAGTTCATCCCCGACCCCACCCGTCCGTTCCCACTCCGTAATTCCCGAATTTTGCTCGCTCACCGTCCCTGTAGGGCTGCAGGAGCTCGTCCCCGGCCCAGCCCGGCGAGAACGGCGACGGCAGTTTGCGGTGATCCCGGTGAGGATCCCGGTGAGGATCCCGGTGAGGATCCCAGGGATGGTCCCAGGGGTCCCGCTGAGGATCCTGGAGCTGATCCCGCTCCCAATCCCACTGAAGATCCCGGTGAGGATCCCACTGATGATCCTGATCCCGCTGAGGATTCCCAGGATCCCACTGGTGATCCCAGTCCTGATCCCGGTGATCCCACTGGTGATCCCGGGGAGGATTCCCAGGATCCTGGCGAGGATCCCACTGGTGATCCCGCTCCTGGAGGGGGTCCCAGGGCTGCTCCCAGTCCCGGTGCGGGTCGGGGTCGCGGTGCGGCTCCGCGGCGGGCGGCGCCAGGGCGCGCAGCAGCGCGGGGTGCTCCGAGGAGGTGGCCAGGAGCTCCTTGAGGATGTGGATGGGGGACACGGTCAGCTCCCAGTTGGTGATGCCGAAATCGCGCAGGTGGGCGCGGGCGTGGCTCGACAGCCCCGCCCGCGTGTCGAAGCCGGCGCCGCAGAACTCGCAGCGCATCAGGCTGAACGTGCCCGGGTCGAAGTTGGCCACTGCAAGGAGGGAGAGCTGGTCAGGGCTGAGAGCAGGGCCACCGAAAAATCCTCAAAAAATCCCCAAAAAAATCCCACCAAAAATCCCAAAAAATCCCATCAAAATATCCCAAAATACCCCCAAAATACCCAAAATCCACCCCATCAAGCTGAAGCGTGCCCGGGTCAAAGTTGGCCACTGCAAACAGGGAGAGCTGGTCAGGGCTGAGAGCAGGGCCACCAAAAAATCCTCAAAAAATCCCACCAAAAATCCCAAAAAAATCCCACTAAAAATCCCCAAAAAATCCCACCAAAAATCCCAAAAAAATCCCACCAAAAATCCAACCACAAATACCCCAAAATCCACCTCAATCATGCTAAACGTGCCCGGGTCAAAGTTGGCCACTGTAACAAGGGAGAGCTGGTCAGGGCTGAGAGCAGGGCCACGAAAAATCCCCCAAAAACTCCCCAAAAATCCCACCAAAAATACCCCAAAATACCCCAAAATCCACCCCATCAAGGCTGAACGTGCCCGGGTCAAAGTTGGCCACTGCAAGGAGGGAGAGCTGGTCAGGGCTGAGAGCAGGGCCACTGAAAATCCTCAAAAATCCCACCAAAAATCCCCAAAAATCCACCAAACATCCAACCACAAATACCCCAAAATCCACCCCATCAAGCTGAGCGTGCCCGGGTCAAAGTTGGCCACTGTAACAAGGGGAGAGCTGGTCAGGGGCTGAGAGCAAGGCCACCGAAAAATCCTCAAAAATCCACCAAAATCCCCAAAAATCCCACCAAAAATCCCACCAAAAATCCCATCAAAAATACCCCAAAATACCCCCAAAATACCCCAAAATTCACCCCATCAGGCTGAACGTGCCCGGGTCAAAGTTGGCCACTGCAAGGGAGGAGAGCTGGTCAGTGATGGCACCTGGGCCACCAAAACACACCAGGATCCCCAAAAAATTTTTTGGAAAGCAGGGACTTGGCAAAACTCCCTTTAAAAAGCAGGAATTTCACAACATCTCCCTTTAAAAGCCAGAAATTCAGCACAAACTCCCTTTAAAAAGCAGAAAACTGGCAAAAAAGTCCCTTTTAAAAGCAGAAATTTGGCAAAATCTCCCACTAAACCCCAGAAATTCGGCACAAACTCCCATTAAAACCCAAAATTTGGCCTAAACCCCCTCCCAGCAGCAGAAACCGGGTACAAAGCACCTTTTTTCTTCTTCTTCTGGAAGGAGAAGCGCTGCTCGATGGCCTTGACCTCCTCGGCGGAGATGAAGTGGCGCACGTTGTAGCTGACGCCGACGCGGTTCAGGTGGCCGCGCACGTGGTTGGCCAGGCCGATGCCGTTGTGGAAGCGGTCGGGGCAGTAGGGGCAGCGCCGCTCCTCGTTCCTCATGGCGCCCTCGGCGCCCAGCAGCTCCTCCAGCTCCAGGGGAGCCTCCAGCGGCGCCTCCAGCAGCAGCACGTCCAGGGGAAGGGGCTCCTCCAGCAGCAGCTCCGGCGCCGCCGGCGCCTTCTTCTTCTTTTTGGGGGGTTTCCCCCGCGGCCTCTTGGCGGCCCTGGCGCGGTGCAGCAGCACCACGGGCACCGTGGAGCGCAGCTGCTGCTGCTGCTGCTCCGTGGCCGCCTCGGCGGCTCTCAGGGCGGCCCTGAAGGTTCTCTTGAGCTCCAGCGCTGCCTGCGGCACGGCGATGGCGCCGTCGGCGATGGCGCTTTCGGTGCCGGCGCCGCCGAGCTCCATCTCCTCCTCACCTCCGTGCCCTTCCAGCTGCTGGGCGGCCGCTCTCCTCCGCAGCTGCTGCAGCGCCGAGTGCGAGTAGGACTTGGGGGAGGAGAACCCGGCAAAGCCGAGGCTCGGTGCGGAGTACGGCGCCGCCTTCCTGGCGTGCTGCGGCTCCTTCTTGGCGGCGCCGTTGCTCTTGTCCAACCTGGGCTGAGCCAAGGCCGAGGCGGGGTCGTAAAGGGCCGAAGCGTCCCGGGGCGGGGGCGGGAAGGGCCGCTCGGGTCTGCCGAGGAGCTCGGCGGCGGGGCGGGCGGGGCTGTAGGAGTCGCGGCTGGTGCCGGGCTGGCTGGGCTCGTCCTGGAAGGCGTCGGGCTGCCAGCAGAGCTGCGAGTGGGCGAAGCGCAGGTGCTCCCTGAGGATGTGTGGGCTGGGCGCCGGGAAGCCGCAGAGCACGCAGGCGCTCGGCGCTTTGCCGGCCGGCAGCTCCTCGGCGGGCAGCGCTTTGAAGAGGCCGCGCCCGGCGCCGTCCAGGACGGCCGAGCCCCTGGCGCCGTGCTCCTTCCGCTCCTTGACGTGCATCTGGGCGTGCTGCACGAAGATCTTGGAAGAGTTGGTGCCGAACACGCACTTGGGGCACTGCAGCCGCTGCCTCGCGCCCCTCGTCCGGCAGCTCGTTCAGCTTCTGGATCTCCTCCAGGATCCTCTCGCGCGACTCCTGGTGCTGCCGCTTGTGCCGCTCCAGCGCCGCCGGCTCGCCGAAGGCCCAGCCGCACTCGGCGCAGCAGAAGCGGCAGAGGCCGGCGGTGTCGGCGCCGCGGTTGGCGCCGCGGTTGTGCTGCAGCGTGTGCTCCAGCAGGTGCTCGCGGCGCCGGAAGTAGATGCTGCACTCGATGCAGGTGAAGACGCCGGCGTTGTCGTCCTGCTCCTCCAGCCCCTCGGCCTTGGCCGGCTCCTCCAGCAGCACGCCGCACACGTACGGCGGCACCGGCTCCGGCGCCGGCTCCGGCAGCAGCCGCTCCACCGAGTCCTCGGCGTTCACCGTCCACGACTGTTTGCCCACCGCGGCGTCCAGCTTGGGCAGCGGCCACTCGGTGAAATCGGGCTCGGTGAAATCGGGCTCGGCGCGCCGGCACTCCGAGGGTTTGGCTTTGGCCAGCAGCGATTGGCAGAACGCCGAGCTCACCGCGGCGTCCTGGAACGCCGGGCTGGGGCTCCTGGAGACCCACTCCAAGCGCTGGACGCCGCGCCGGGGCTGCTCCGTGCCCAGCCCGTCCGGTTGCTTTGGTTCGTTTTGGGGATATCCTTCCTCCTCCTCCTCCTCCCTCGTCAGGGTGAGTGTCGGGCGATTCCAGCGCCGCGGTGCCGGCACCCGGCTCCCGGTGCAGGGGGATGCCGGACGGCGCTCGGGGCCCGGCGCTCTCTCTAAAGTGCTCTCGTCCATCCCGGCGGCCGCGCCCCAGGACACGGCCACGGCCACGGCCCGCGGCAGCGCCGGGGAGCCCTCGGCAGCGGGGCTGGAAGGGAATTCGGGGTGAAACTGCGGGGTCTGGGGAAACAACGGGGAGGGATCCAGGGGAATGGGATGGGACTGGGAGGGATCCAGGGAGACTGGGATGGAACTGGGAGGGATCCAGGGAGACTGGGATGGAACTGGGAGGGATCCAGGGAACTGGGATGGAACTGGGAGGGATCCAGGGAGACTGGGATGGAACTGGGAGGGATCCAGGGGAACTGGGAGGGATCCAAAGGGAACTGGGATGGATCAGAGGGAGCTGAGATGGATCCAGAGGGAACTGGGATGGATTGAAAGGGAACTGGGATAGAACTGAGATGGATCCAGGGGAACTGGGAGGGATGCAAAGGGAACTGGGGATGGATCAGAGGAGCTGAGATGGATCCAGGAGACTGGGATGGAACTGGGAGGGATCCAGGGAGACTGGGAGGGATTCAGGGGAACTGGGATGGATTGAAAGGAACTGGAATGACTCCATGGAGAACTGGGAAGGCTCTGAGGGGACTGGGATGGATCCAGGGAAGTGGGATGGCTCCCTGGAGAACTGGGATGGATCCAAAGGGAACTGGGATGGATCCAAGGGAACTGGGATGACTGGGGGAACTGGGCTGGATCCAGGATTACTAGGATGGATCCAAAGGGAACTGGGATGGATCCAAGGGAACTGGGATGACTGGGGGAACTGGGATGGATCCAAGGGAACTGGGCTGGCTCTGGGAGCACTGGGCTGGCTCTGGGAGCACTGGGATGGATCCAAGGGAACTGGGCTGGCTCTGGGAGCACTGGGCTGGCTCTGGGAGCACTGGGATGGATCCAAGGGAACTGGGCTGGCTCTGGGAGCACTGGGCTGGCTCTGGGAGCACTGGGATGGATCCAAGGGAACTGGGCTGGCTCTGGGAGCACTGGGCTGGCTCTGGGAGCACTGGGCTGGCTCTGGCACTTGTGGCCGTCCCTCAGGAACTCACCCCAGCTGTGTCCGGTGCGGCGCGGCCGGGACGGCTCCGGACAGGGCGGGGTCGGGCTCATCTGCAAAGCACGGACAAGGCCGGGCTCAGCAGAGCCTGGGGGGGTTCATGGAAAACCGCAGCGCCGGGACGGCCGGGAGCACGCCCAGGGCTCTTCCCGGCACAGCCGGCAGCAAGAGCGTTGGGTGGTGACCGGTGAGTTGGAGTCCAACTCAACTCAACCCAACCCAACTCAATCCGCCCAAACTCAACCCAACCCAACACAACTTAATCCAATGCAACTCAAAGCAACTCAACCCAAACCAACTCAACCAAACCCAACTCAACCCAACCCAACTCAAACCAACTCAACCAAACCAACCCAACTCAACCAAACCCAACTCAACCCAACCCAACTCAACTCAATCCAGCTCAACCAACCAAACAATCCATCCAAACCCAGCTCAACTCAACCCAACCCAACTCAACCAAACCCAATCCAACCCAAACCAACTCAACCAAACTCAACCAACCAAACCCAACTCAACCCAACCAAATCCAAACCAAGTGAACTCAACCCAACCAAACCCAACTCAATCCATCCAAACCTAATGCAACCAAACCAACCAAACCCAACTCAACCCAATGAAATCAAACTCAACCAAACCCAAACCAAGTGAATTCAACCCAACCAAGTGCAACTCAGTCCATTCAAACCAAACTCAACTAAACCCAACCCAACCATGGGACCTCCTGCCATGGATGGCGCAGTTTTGGGGTAGTCACCAGCACCATGAGGAATTCCATGATGGAAATTTTCAGCCATGGAATAATTAAAGTTGGAAGAGAAGAATCACGGAACGGTTACGGTGTGAAGAGACCTCCAAGATCAATCCCAACCCTCACCAGGAACAAGAGATGCCCAAAAATTGGGAGTTTTTGGCTCCCACACCATCGGAGCCGTTAGACTCGCCAGAATCCCTCTGGAAACACAGGGAATGGGAATTCCATCCCCCACACCCAGCCCTGCCCCAAATCCATCCACCCGCCCCAAATTTGGCTCTTCCATCTCCAGGATCACCCAGGGCGGATCCAACCTGAGCTTTGGGCGGGAAACGGTGCCTGGGGTTGAGAATCCCGACATTCCCAAGAAATGAGAGTGGCAGAAGGAGAAAAACAGAGAAATTTCACCAAAAAAAGGGGAGTGGAAATGATTCCCACCCCAATCCGCCCTAAATAAAATCCCACAGGAAGCTGAGATTGATCCTAGTTCATGTGATCATCCTGGAATGTTCCCATGGGAGCAGATCCATGATGACGTCACGGAATTGATCCCAAAATTACCCTATTGGAGCAGATCCGTGGTGACATCACAGGATTAATCCCAAATCAGCTCTGGAATGTTCCTATTGGAGAGGATCCACGATGACATCACAGAACTGATCCCAAATCCCCCTGCAATGCCCCTGGATCGATCTCTGCCCTCTGATCCTCCCCAGCTCTGATTTTGGAGGAAATCCATGGAAAAAGGAGCAGCAAAAAGGGGCTGCAAAAATCCCCCAGAGCCGAACCCAACGCGGATGGGATCCAGTCCATGGCTCCCTTCGACATTCCAGGGATTTTCTCAAATTCCCCAAAAAACGACCCAAAAGTTCCCTCGGATCTGTCCTTCCTGAATGTTTCTGGGAAGAGCTGGGAAAGCTTTTCCAAGAAAAGAGGCCCAGCCTGGGGCCGGTGCCGGAGGAGCGGCCGCGCCCTTCCCGCGACCCACGGAGCTGGAAAACGTTCCCACGGATTTTTGGGATGTCCCCAAAAAGTGGAGGAGGAGGAGAAATCCGGAGGGAAGAGGGAAATCCGTGGATTTTTCAGGAAAGATTCCAAGGAGGTGGAACGGTGCCAGGAAAATGATGTGCCAGCCCTGCTGGAGATTCCAGGGAAATTCTGGGAAAAAAAAAAGTTTGGAGGAGTTCTGGAAAAGGGCGGGGGGAAAGGAGAGGGATGTGGGGTCAAAAATTCCAGGGGAATCCTGGGAATGGGGAGGGATGGGAACCTTGAGCCAGGAAAAGAAACCTCCAAAATCCCTGGAAAGCTGCAAAAATTAAAGGGAAAAAAAAATAAAAATTTTGGCACCTGCAGCTCCCGGGAAAGGGAAAACTCCTGGAAAAATTCCAGAGGCCCTGAGGAGGCGGGAAACGGCCAAAAAATGAGGGGAGGAGGAGGAGGAGGAGGAGGAGGAGGAGGAGGAGGAGGAGGAGGAGGAGGAGGAGGAGGAGGAGGAGGAGGAGGATCCAGATTCCCACCGGGAATGTTTTCCTTGGCAGCTGCCCCAGAACTCGGCGCTCGCGGCGCTGCCGGAGTTTTCCGAGGGTTTTTCGGCTTCTCCGGAGTTTGGGAGCCACAGGGGGAAAAGGGAAAAGGGGAAAAGGGAAAAAGGAAAAGGGGAAAGGGGAAAAGGGGAAAAGGGAAGAGGAAAAGGGGAAAAAGTGGAAAAGGGGGAAAGGGGAAAGAAACTCAGGGAATCTCAAACTCCAGGAATGACCCCAAAATTCCAGGAATGATCCCAAACTCCAGGAAATTATCCCAAACTCCAGGAAATTATCCCAAACTCCAGTAATTATTTTACAGCCCAAAAAAAGGGATTTTTTGGCCAAAACCTTGGATTTTAGAGCCTCAAAACTCGGATTTTATGACCCAAAAATCGGGATTTTGGGATTTTACAGACCCAAAAAAATCAGGATTTTAGGGCCCCAAACTGGGACTTTGGGATTTTACAGACTCATAATCGGGATTTTGGGATTTTAGAAAGTCAAAATCAGGATTTTCCAGCCCCAAATGGGAATTTTGGGATTTTCCAGCCCCAAACCTTCGTCCTACTTTGGGAAATCCCAAAGCCCCCACCCGTTTCCCCCCCGGGTTTATTTTTAGCCATGGCCCCATTCTGGCTGGGCCAGGTTTGGGATTTGGGAATTTGGGATTTATTTTTAGCATAACAGGAGATCCCTCTGTGCCTCCGAGCTCCCGGCCCAAATTTTGGGTAAAAAAGCAAAAATTGGCTCTGGAAAAACTCCTGACCCCAAAAGTCTCTGGGAAAAGCTCCTGATCCCAAAAATCTTGGGGAAGAACTCTTGACCCCAAATAGATTTGGTAAGAATTCGTGACCCCAAAAGTTTCTGGGAAAAGCTCCCAATTCCAAAAATCTTTGAGAAGAGTTCCTTATCCCAAAAAATCTTTGGCAGAAGTTCCTGATACCAAAAAGATTTGGGAAAAGTTAGTGATCCCAAAAGATTTGGGAAGAGCTCCTGATCCCAAAAATATTTGGGAAAAGCCACTGACCCCAAAACTCTTGGGCACTGAGAAATCCATTGAGGGAGTGAGGGCGTCGGGGTTTTTTCTGTGCCAATTTGGGCTTTTTTTTCCCCAAGCCAATTTGAGGTTTTTCTGTGCCAATTTTGGGGTTTTCCCATCCCAGTTTGGGTTTTTCTGTGCCAATTTGGGATTTTTTCCATGCCAGCTTGGAGCTTTTCCAGGCAATTTGGGATTTTTCCTGTGCCAATCTGGGATGTCTCCAGGCCAATTTGGGATTTTCTGTGCCAATTTCAGACTTTTCCCATGCCAATTCCAGTTTCCTCTGTGCCATTTTGGGATTTTTCGTTGCTAATTTGAAGCTTTCCTGTGCCAGTTTGGGTTTTTCTGTGCCAGTTTGGGTTTTTTCTGTGCCAATTTGGGGTTTTTCCATCCCAGTTTGGGGTTTTTCCCATCCCAGTTTGGGTTTTTGAGCACACTCAGTGTTCCTGGCAGATCCCATTATTTATTTTCTGGCATGGCCGTTGATGAGCCCCTAATTAATGAGAAAAATAACAAGGAAAATTAACGAGGAAAATTGATCACAGGGGCTGGAGATCCCCAGGGAGGAGCCACCCCATTAGAATGATACCGTTTTACCCAAAAAACCCCAAAAAAACCCCCAAAAAAAACCCCAAATAAACCCCAAAAACCCACAAAATTCATTGGGATGTTCCCAGTGACCCCAAACACGGCTCTGGTCACTCAGTGACCGCTGGGGACAACGGCCCAGCATCGACCCCCGTGTTCCCTTTCAACTAGCACAGCTATTGGTCACCACTGGTCACCGTTGGTCACTGTTGGTCACCATTGGTCACCACTGGTCACCATTGGTCACTGCTGTCACTGTTGGTCACCATTGGTCACCACTGGTCACTGTTGGTCACCGTTGGTCACCATTGGTCACTGTTTGTCACCGTTGGTCACCGTTGGACATTGCACCACAGTTCCCGTCTCGCCCCAGAACGCTGAGATTTGGGGACATCAACGCCAAGAGAACCAAGAACGTCACCAAGAGTCAATGCCAAGAGTCAACAGCGTCACCAAGAGAGAGCCAACACCAGGAGAACCGGCACCATCACCTAGAGAGCCAACGCCAATGCCAAAAGAGTCAACGTCAACACCAGGAGAACCAACACCGAGAGGGAGCCAACACCATCACCAAACAATCAACACTGTCACCAAGAGCCAGCACCAAGAGAACCAACAGCATCCCCAAGAGAAGCAACCAAACCAACCAAACCACCCTGGTGGCACCACAGGGTAAGAGTGACAGAACCAACCAAACCGACCGAACCAACCAAATCAACTGAAGCAACTGAACCAACCAAACCAACTGAACCAACCAAACTGACCAAACCAACCAAACCAATTGAACCAACTGAACCACCCAAACCAACTGAACCAACTGAACCAATCAAACCAACCAAACCAACTGAACCAACCAAACTGACCAAACCAACCAAACCAATTGAACCAACTGAACCACCCAAACCAACTGAACCAACTGAACCAACCAAACCAACCAAACCAACTGAACCAACCAAACTGGCCAAACCACCCAAACCAACTGAACCAACCGAACCGGCCAAACCAACCAAACCAATTGAACCAACCAAACCAAACCAACGGAATCAACTAAACCGATCAAACCAAACCAACCAACCTGACAGAACCAACCAACCCAACCGCCCCGCCCGCGGCACTCACCGGCCTCGTCGTGCGCCTCCAGGGCCTCGTCGGGCTCGTGCCGGGCCAGCGGGGAG